>JAHKKF010536408.1:0-20231 GCA_019740295.1 Labeo calbasu
GTAAAATCCAATATCGGTCGACCTCTATTACTAAGACACAATATTGAAAGATGAAGAGTGACAACTGATATTTATATGCATTTTATGTAAGTAGTCAGTTATAGTTATAAAGTTCTTACCGATTTACATTACAATCTATCAGAATTTCATCTTAATTTGGCCATATTAAAAGCAACTGCACCAAATTGCATATTCTTGCTTGTTTGGGACTCCAGTATTCTCCTATATCATACTATATGAGCCATAAAAGCCTAATGTATCGAATCTAATGCCCAACAAAAACACACATGCAAGCATTTTCTATATTTGCTCTAAAAAGTGCCAGTAAACTGTGCCATTTTAAAAATATATATATATTTTCCAACTATGATTTCATATTTAAATATTGACAGGGTCAAGCTACAATTGAAATGAAAATACAAAATGAAAAGTTAATTCAAAATAGACACAGCAGTATAAAGAATGTTTCTATTCCCTCTCAGGGTCATGTGGTGTTTGACGCCCAGGGCTCCAGAATGGCATGGACCCTCATCGAACAGCTGCAAGGTGAGCAAAATAAAAGTAATTTTATGATTTATTTCCTTCTGAAAACTGAGGCACAAATGTAATAAAAGGGTAAATGAGAGTGAGTGTGGACAGCAGGTGTAGCCCATATGCATGGTTGCTTCTGCTCAATTCTAAAATGATGAACGACTCTGCGATCAGTGTTCTCGCTCCATTTGGAGAGTAGCACAGGTGTCAGGTAAAACACAGTTTTTCCTGGGTTCAAAAGCTCCAGAGCTGTAATCATTTTGCCAAAGCCAGAGAAACGACGCTTGAATTGTTTTTTTTAGCTCAGTATCTTTTTTTTCACAGCTCTCAGGCGCTCTCAAAAAATGATTGAAGAGAAAAAAATTACATGTGCATGAAAACTTAATACAATTCACTGAATATTTCAAAAGACACAGTGGTTCAGAAGAAGCCACTCTTGTATCCATACTAAATTAGATTTTTTATAAACCCCATTGGATTTTTTTCGTGTTAAGATCAATCATTTTGGGACATAGGTTTGGAAAAAGACATATTTACATATGGATATCTATGATTAATGTTGCTCTTATCATTCTTTTATATTTCTTTTTTTCTTATATATTTCTGTTTTGTTTTTTTTCCATTAGCCGATACAACATTGGTCTTGGCCTTACAGACAACAGATGCATTGCTGTGCAAAAGCAAAAGGTTTCAGTTACTGATGGCATTAGAGAAATTAATTTATAGGCATATTTGTCACCTTTAAAAGAGTCTAATGATGGTGTGAATGTGATACAGTGAGTAGTACTCAGTTGTTAATGTGATCTTAACATTGCACCACTCTTTAAAACTGTTTCTAGGTCACTTATTTGACTGGTGTCTTCATCTTGTTGGAGCCTGTATCATTTTGATCATATTTTTCAAAAAAGCCGTGGATATCTTTAGGTGTAAAACTTTTGCAAAAAGTAAGAAGTGAGATGCAGTAGTCTTCTGTGGAAAAATACCTGCTTCAGTATACTTATGGCAGAAGTCGCTTGCTGTAGGTGTTTTAAGTGTATCTGTGCCCTACATTAACAAATCATTGCTTTATATTCCATGCAGAACTCTTGACTTTGTGCTTTTTTGCATGTACAGTCTGTTTCAAGTCCCCCCACACCACTTCTGTGAGGTTGAGGTCTTGGATTTCAATCGATAGCCCAGCATTTCGTCTTTTTCCAGACTATTTTTGTGGTTTTGCTTGAGGGTTTTGAGTCATTTTATTGCAAGGTCTGCTTTGTACATGTCTACATTTCAGCTTTAGCTTTTTGACAGACTGTCTCACGTGGTTTAGTCCTCTGGTACAATGTGGGATTCATGCTTTACCCTATGATGCCAAGCTGACAGAGCCTGAGGCAGAAAGTAACCCCAAACCAATAAAGCTTCCACCAGCACACTTTACAGTTGCTGCAAGGGTCTTTTTATCAAAGCAGTCAAAGCACTTTTTGGTCTTCACATGTCTGGCATTGTGACCGAATGGCACTACCTTTGTCTCATCTGTCTAGGACATATTGTTCCATTAGTTCAGATTCATTACTGTTTGTAGACCTGTAAAAACGAGAATTGCTTATTTGCATACATAATTAAGACCTTTTCTGTGATATTAAAATTGAGTTCTTGAGGAAACTGCCTTCAGATAGGCTTCCAAGGCATCTTAATATTATGTCTAAGGATCTGTAGAAAAAAAAATATTTTAGTTGACATATTTCTATGTTTTTGATGAAATTAGATTGTTTTAATATAGTATTAATAAAATATGTTAATAATAGGGGTATAGCGGTACACAGAAGTCACAGTTCGGTACGTACCTCGGTTTTAGGGTCACGGTTTGATACGAATTCGGTACAACAGAAAACATATTTTTCATTTATTTTGAACAGACAGTAGTGCTACATGTAGCATGCGCTGTTGTTTTTATTTAAGGTTTAAAGGGGTCCTATTGTGCTCTTTTGGGGGGTGTACTAGAGCATGCTTTCATGCTTGGTGGTTCGAAAAACGCATTATTTTTAACATAGTTTACATTATTACAATACATTTCTCCCAGCCTGGCACAAAAGGCTCGATTAGTTCCGGGTTTAATGAAGGCCCGCCTTCCGAAAAACGAAATGTGTTGTGATTGGTTAGTTGTCCCACAGCGTTGCGATTGGCAAACAGCTTAGACGGTATTTCAGTACTGACACGCCCCTTGTCAAAAAAGCAAGTTCCGTGTACAACTGTTAGTGCAAGCTAGATTAAAGTGATTCTTACGTTTTAAATATGGATATTTTTCTTCAGAAAAATGAAGGCACTTTTTTTATTATGTATGGATGCGTATTATTGGACTTGCTTTGGACTGATGAGGAGAAACACCCGTCTTTGCCATTCTAAAGCTTGGGAGTGGCAGGATAAATTTTAATATAACTCAGATTGCATTCGTCTGAAAGAAGGAAATCATATACACCTAGGATGCATGGAGGGTGAGTAAATAATATGCTACAGTAACGTTGGGTCCTGTTGTCAGCCTGCGAGATCGCCAATACATGATATTATTGTGCTATTTAATTATTTACATACTTAGTTTCATTGCCTGAAACCAGCTCCAGCATAAGGCTAACAGCAGCCTAACATTATCAAAGAACATCATCACTGATTAGCCTAGCCTATTCTATTACAAGTTTATGCATTGTAAAAAACATTTGTGTTATTAGTGAAGCTATGTACACTGTATGATGAATAAATCTCTTACAACACACTGCACACATCTGCAGCGCATTACGGCTCCGACGCGGCAACCGGAGTAGATCTTCAGCATTGGCACGTGTTTCGACCGATTGTACTGCACAAGTCTGCGGCGCGTTACTGCTCTGAAGGGGCCACTCCAGTCAATGCGTGTGTTTATACCCGCCACGCATCGCTAAAGTTAGGCTAATCCCCCCCCCCCCCCCCNGTTAGGCTAATCCCCCCCCCCCCCCAACAATGCTAATTTCTGTGGGCGGGATTTATTTTAATGATATTCTAATGGGCCGTGTAGTGACATCATTGCATGCAGAAAACAATCGTTGAAGTCCAAAGGACCCGTTCGTTGTAGTTCTTGAAAATGGATTTTTTAAAAACGATATATGTCCTTTTGAAGTTCAAAAAAGAAGTGAAAAAGCATAATAGCACCCCTTTAAAGCAAAAACAGAATAGTCTGGCTTTAGATTTGTAAAATTATGCTACGTAAGACATCTCCACAAAACAAAAACACTGGACGGACTGAATGAAAATGGAAATTTTGCGCTTCTGGAACTGCAGCAATATAGAGCTTCTTTGGTTTGCTTATTTATGCATTATATGGAGGTAGGAGGAAAAAGAAAATGCCATTGAAACATTTTTGAAGACGGTCAGTCCTCTCAGATATATATTCATATAAACCCCATATTTTTGTTTTCCTATATTTCGAGCATAGCAAGCAGTAAGTTTTATCTGTCTGCTACAGTATTTGTTATCATACTTCATAAAAATTCATTTGTTGAGGCCATGCTATTTTAAATTCCTTATGTGGAATTGAGCTGTTTTGTCAAACTGTAGATTCAGAGGGTTCGAAACAAGTGTGCTGCACAAGTCTTGAAAAGTCAAGCCAAAACGTTTCAATCGCCCCCAGGTGGCTGGTCCCAGTATAGGTCATAAACCCCGCCCTCTCCATGTAATCTAATTGGACATGAGACAAACTAAATAATTAAATTTCACTTTAAATATTTTCTTTTTCCAAAGATGGTTGTCATTTTATGTTTTAATCACGCGGATGAAAGTTCAAGTATTGTTTTTTTTTAATAAGTTTTAGTTAGTTATGTGATGCTATAAAAACGGGAGTGTGACGTCATGATTGACAGTTGAGATTGACAGCTTCTCTAAGCGAACTGAGGCGCAAACTGACTTTTTCGGGATCTTCAGAAGGATATTGGAGTTGTATTTACCATATTTTAACACAAGCCTCTTGTACGGCAATCAGCAGAAAAAATAAGAGCAGTCAGGCTAATTAGGGTCGTGTGCTTGCGATTGTCTCTGCGGGAGTCCACTTCGCTCTCTGGTCCCAGATCTGCGCAGTATGTCCGCACCCTTTTGGGACATTGGCGGCTTCACTTTTCTTCAATGGAAGAGAGTGAAGGTGCGTCGTCCATCTTTTTTTTACAGTCTGTGGTTCGAACCGGAGCTCTTCATCGCCCAAGTGCAATGCTATATCGCATGAGCTACCAAGCAAACCTACTGAATTAGAAAACTCATGCATATGAAGCTGTATATGTGACGACAATGTTAAAAAGTAGCAGTTTTCAAATCACACAGAATGTTAAAATTATTTTGGAGGCATAATATAATATTCTGCAAGTAATTGTGTGAAAATGAGACTTTATTAAACAAACCTTTCTGTGTAAATCATACTTTGTATGAAAAGGAATAAAAGTTGAAATAAGATGGAGTTTTACTGCCTCCAGTGTTCATTTTATCTGGAAACTGCAGTGATTCGTACATATAGGTACGTTTTTTCAGTTTTGCAGAAATGTATATAGAGGCATGTATTTTCAATGAGCCTATGTTGAAATTTTGGGAGATGATTGCAGTGCAGTTCATGTGCAATTCTGGAATAGAGATCAGCCAAAATAAACCTGAAAACCAGTTCTGATTTATAGCTGGTCAACCAGTGCATCTAGAACCAGATACTTTCCCACATTGCTGATTTAAAACAAGCAGGCTGTTCTTCAATCTCTTGTCTGCCATCTGAACTCACATTTTTGATTTGGGTTGGTGCGTCGATCGTCTTTTTTTTTGCTCTTTCTTGTTGTGATGGTTAGCATTGCATTACCGCACGCACCCCCTTCTGGATTGATCGCCTATGAATGACTGTATCCGCTTGTTAAATCTGACTTCCAGTTCCAAACGCTCTATCAAATGCCTCAAGAAAGCAACAAACGGTGCTAATATACACTCACAATGTGATATAATACTACCAAAAAATTTGAATCCCAAGCTTTATCTCCATACCGAAATCCCAGATGGCCAGACAATGATTCATCTTTTATAAATCGTTAAAATATTTGTGTCTGGGATGCTTTGAGCATGGAGACTGTAGTGTGCACTGTAGGGTTTTTAAATGTTCAGCTTAAATGTTTAATATGAATAAACAGTGCTTCTAAACGGCTGTTGAGATAGTATTCACAAGTGAAATGAGTGGAGGCTTTGCCCCGGAAACAGCTTTCCTTATGTCACAACTTAACAAGCAGATTTGTCATCTGACTGTATGAACCA
The DNA here is from genome assembly GCA_019740295.1 of Labeo calbasu. Taxonomy (NCBI): domain Eukaryota; kingdom Metazoa; phylum Chordata; class Actinopteri; order Cypriniformes; family Cyprinidae; genus Labeo; species Labeo calbasu. The sequence goes on from JAHKKF010536408.1 coordinate 5,809, forward strand.
AATGTTGAAGTCCGTATCGTGACCGTTCGGGACGAATACATGAATACATGTACACCCCTAGTTAATAATAAGAACTGAAATAATTTTAAATCATCCTGCACCGCTGTTTTTGTTGAGGCCGAAGCACTGATCTAGAACAACTTCAAGGAAGTTTTAAACATAAACGAAAATATTTAATCTCTAAAGTCGAAATTGCGTCATGTTGAAACATTGGGAATTTATAAATAATTTTAAACTCCTTACGATGCCATTTTTATTTTCCACCAAACGCCAAACCTCATGCACAGATATGGGATATCAAAGAAGGAATGCATATATTCAAAAGCCAACCAGATGAAAGCATCTTAGTAGACGGGATGTTATGCAAAAATTGGATTCAGACGTGCCTGGCTGCCTTCTTGCCTCTGTGTAGGCAGCATTTTTAGCCTACGATTTACCACATTCCTGTGTGTGCAGGTCTGATGGTGAGGTTAAAAGAAATAAATTAATTAATAAATGGCAACGTGATTTTTATACTGAAAAATAAGCATTAAATGACATTATAGTGTTTCCTTTGGGCATATCAGGTCTATATAACGTCCCAGAGTTCACAGTGCATGACGGAGCAAAACCTGCACCAGGTTCAAATATCCCTCCATAAACCCCTGATATAGACTTGTGTCAGTGTATAAATGTGAATGCCAGTGTAAAAAATTGATGGTGTTAAAGGTTCACAGAAGCCTCCATTGACCTCCATTATTGCTCAATGAAAGGTTCTGAAGCTGTTACAACTCTTCATGAATATGGCAGTTTGGCCAGATTGGTCATTTGGCCTAGCCTGGCAAAGGTCAGCCAGGTTAACAGAAACCAAGACCTCACTCACATATATTTAGAGCATCTTTGAAGATGTTAGTGTTGTGGGATTGAAAGTCTAACAAGGTAAACGTCGTAAGACTGACCGGCCAATTTCAAAAACTAACCAGCATCTGGAATATCAGTTGAAGCCACATATTCCACGCAGCCTCATTTCCAGACTTAAGTATTCCATTTGAACTTCACACACAATTCCTGACATGGTGACAGGGGCATCTCTTCCTTCATTTGCTTGTTAACCTCCTCGAGTGACAAGTGTATTGTGACTGCAACCTCAGCTGTCGCATGCAGATTGGATCCTTTTCTCTCTCCTGTCGTTTGTTTTCGGTCTTTGTATTGGCGTCATTTCAGAAGCTGTCTGTTTGATCAGTGTGCCTGTGTTCCCCTGTTCAATCTGTCACATCTCTTTGTGTGTCTGCTGGTGCCCAGATCCTACGTCAATCCCTCTTTGTTTGACACAATAAAAAATAGAACAAGATTTTAACAAATTCTGAAGAAAATATGAATAGTTGCCCCTTCAGAACTCACTGCCACTGTGCTACAGTGTTCAAGCTGCAGTAGTCACTGCAGTGCGACTGCTAAGGTGTCAGTTGCCAGGGTGTTTAAAGTGGTTTCTAGGACTTTGTCAAAAAAGCCCAACATAATGTAAGTTGTGCTTGCCCATCAAAAATCGCTTTCACAATGCTAGGGTGATGTGGGTGGTTGCCAAGGTGTGGTTATGCTGTTGCTAGGTGTTTGCTAGAGAAGTTATATGTTGTTACACACTGTTCCAAGTCAAAGGAGTCCACCAAAGTTGTGAGTGATGCTTGCCCAAACTCCACTGTGCTAGGTTAATGTAAGAAGTTACCAGGGTGTTGTTGTGCTGTTGCTAAGGTGTTGCCAGGTGGTTGCTAGAGCATTGTATTTCCTCTCCCAAATTACAAAAAGCCCACTATAATTTGAGTTGTGCTTGTTTGCCCATCAAAAGTGAACTCAGAAATGCTAGGGTACATTGGGTGATTGTCAGGGTGTTGTTAGGGTGTCATTAAAATGTTGCTAGGTGGTTACAAGTGCAATGCTAGATAATTATTTAACGTCCCAAAAGGCCCACCAAAACGTGAGTAATGCTTGCTCATGCAAAGGTTTCTTCAGCAGTTCTGAATTAAAGTAGGTATTTACCAGGGTGATTTTTGTGGTGTTGTGAAGGTGTTGCTAGGTGGTTGCTAAGGGATTGGTAATTTTTTGTTTACTGATCCAAGTACGACGTTTCCAGGGTGTTGTTGTGCTGTTGCTAGGTGTTTGCTAGAGCACTGATATGTTGTTACACACTGTTTCAAGTGAAAGGAGTCCACCAAAATTGTGAGTGAAGCTTGCCCAAGTTCCACCGTGCTAGGTTAATATAGGAAGTTACCAGGATGTTGTTGTGCTGTTGCTAAGGTGTTGCTAGAGCCTTGTTAGGTGTTATTTCCTGTCCCAAATTAAAAACAAAGCCCACCATAATGTAAGTTTTGCTTATTTGCGATTCAAAAATCAACTCTGAAATGCTAGGGTACAGTGGGTGGTTGTCAGGGTGTTGTTAGGGTGTCATTAAAATGTTGCTAGGTGGTTACCAGGGCATTGCTAGATAGTTATTAACTGTCCCAAATAAAAAAAAGCCAACTATAATCTCAGTGATGCTTGGCTATGCAAAAGTTACCCCCACAGTGCTAGTTTCATGTAAATAGTTGCCAGGGGGTTGTTGTGCTGTTGTCAGGGAGGTGTTGCTAGGTGTTTTTTTATGTCCCAAAACAAAAAGCCCACCAAAAAGTGAGTTCCACCGTGCTACGTTAATGTAGGAAGTTACCGGGGTGTTGTTGTGCTGTTGCTAAGATGTTGCTAGGTGATTGCTAGAGCATTGTTAGCTGTTTTTTTCCTGTCCCAAATTAAAAACTAACCCCACCATAATGTAAGTTGTGCTTACTTGCCCATCAAAAGTCAACTCCGAAATGCTAGGGTACAGTGGGTGGTTGTCAGGGTGTTGTTAGAGTGTCATTAAAATGTTGCTAGGTGGTTACTAGGGCATTGCTAGATAGTTATTAACTGTCCCAAATAATAAAAAGCCAACCATAATCTCAGTCAAGTTTGCTTATGGAAAAGTTACCTCCATGGTGCTAGGTTTATGTAAGTAGCTGCCAGGGAGTTGTTGTGCTGTTGCCAGGGAGGTGTTGTTAGGTGGTTATTTAACATCCCAAAACAAAAAGACCACCAAAATGTGAATAATGCTTGTCCATGCAAAGGTTTCATCAGCGGTTCTGGGTTAAAGTAGGTAGTTACCGGTTGATTTTGTGGTGTTGTGAAGGTGTTGCTAGGTGGTTGCTAAGGCATTGGTAGTTTTTTTGTTTACTGGTCCAAGTAGGACGTTTCCAGGGTTGTCGTGCTGTTGCTAGGTGGTTGCTAGGGCATTGCTAGGTGGTTGTTTTATGCTTGCCCATAGGAATTGAACTCTAGCCCTGTTGAAAAATCCAGCATATGCTGGTTAGGTATGTTTTGAAGCAAGGCTGCTGGTGTGAGCTGGTTTAAACTGGTCCTTAGCTGGTCATGAGCTGGTTTAAGCTGGTCATGTGCTGGTCCTGTGCAGGAGCTAGTTGCTTAGGACAGAGCACATGACCAGCTAAGATTGCAATAAAGTAGGTAGTTACCAGGATGATGTTATGATGTTGCTAAGGTGTTGTTAGGTGGTTGCTAGGGCATTGCTAGTTTTTTTGTTTACTTGTCCAAGTCAACGGAGTCTACCAAAATGGTGAGTGATGCTTGCCCATGCAAAAGTTACCTCGCCAGTGCACAGGTTAGCGCGGGAAGCTTCCAGGGTGTTGTTGTGCTGTTGCTAGGTGGTTGCTAATTGGTGATTTAGTGACTTATATTAAAAGAGTCCACCAAAATGTGACTGATGCTTGCTTATGCAGAAGTCACCTTCACAATGCTAATGTAGCTGGACGCCAGGGTGTTGTTGTGCAGTTGTTGTGTTGCTGTGTTGTTACTGTAGTTTCCTAGATTTTCAAATTATGTTGAGCAAAAGTAATAGCAGTGTTTGCCTAAGAAAGCACCACTTTAAAAAGTGATTTTGTTGAGCTTATTAGTGTTGCGAACGTTGAGCTCGTCTCTGCATGAAATTGGTTTCAGAATGAAACTGCAGGAAGATCTACAGCCAGAGACCAAAGCAAGCTTAGAGGATACTATCTAAACTGTGGAAATTAAAGTCTTTTAGGCATTTCTTCTCATGCCTGGATCATACAGCGTTTCCAGAGTCTTTCTTTCTTCCTCTATCTCTTCCCTCTTTTTCAAGCCTCCCAGGGGGAAGCCCAAGCTGACTGGAGTAATTATGCTTAATGATCACCTGATAATTATAATGGTTCTCACTTACGCTAATTTCTCGTTGTGTTTGGGGGTGGAGGCCCTCAGAGCCCTGCACAGATCTCTGATGCCCGGCAGTGTGTGTTTGAGAAAGAGAGGGAGGGCGTGCATGAAAGAAAATAGAGAAATGGAGCAAGAGCGAGAGAACGTAACAGAAGATAAATTCCTCTGTCTTACGGTTCTCGCTCAAGCACCGCTGATATGGTGCTTCGCAATTACAGCGCTCTCTATAAAGCTGATTTTAAGGGAGAGTGACCCTATTGTGCATTCTCATTTAAAGCTCAGCTGATACGCCTGCTGGAATATAAGGATTGATGATAGATCTGTTTGCAGTCTGTTTGTCTAATCCAAATGTTGTTTGGCCTCTAAAGACTGCTCAAAATCTGATCCAGCCTCACCGTATTGATTCACAGCAATGTGTAGTGACATTTCTCTTTCATTTGTTCCTCCCTTAAAACTCTTTTAACTGTTTTCCGCTTGTGTGTATCTCTGAAAGTCAATGTGAAATCAAAACTGACCGTTTACTTTTGTAAAACACATTCTTGTTTTTTTGCTTTAAAATGCTTTTCCACATCTGAATGATTTTCTTTTTTTGTTGTTGTAGTTCACCAGGGCCAAATAACTATTTAGCCATTCCTGTTTAATGCTCATTAATTTGAATGTTAGAAAAGGTTACAGCAATAATAGTAAATGATAGGTTTGAAAAAGAAGCCAAATACTCTGCAGATCTTGACCCTCAGCCTCTTCAGAAGTGGGTGGAATTGGGAATAAAGGACTGATTCTTTTTTATTATTATTACATAAAAATGAATGATTTTCATAACATTTGTTGAACTTCCACTTTAAAATGAATGTATTAAAAGAGAAGCAATAAATAAAGACAATAAAGGAACACCTTTCTATCGAGTTGCACGCAACAACAGACATTCAGCACGACCAGTGTAGTCTGATTCACAAAGAAAAGATTCATGACTTTAATGAGTTGGTCAAAGATTCTCAAATCAGACTCAAACAGGTTAGTTATTGTTGTGAGTTGACTTCACATGTGAGAAAAGTTTTAAACATCGGAATCAGACACCAATCCACAAGTCTGACTCAAAATTAAGAGAACAGTGAAGCCCTGTGTTCACACTGACAGCATGGTCATGATGACTTTTCAGTTTTGATTTAATCATCTTTATGTCATTCCAAACCCAGTAAGACTTTCATTCAACTTCAAAACACAATGTCCATTTATTAAAACCCCATGCAACCAAATAATGGTAATTACAAGTCTTCTAAATAGATGCATTTGCTTTGTATGATGAACAGATTGAGTTTAGGCCTTTATTCACATGTAAACATTCAAACAAAGAATGAATTTGAAGACAAATTAATTTGATAAAGAACAATTGATTTAGATTGGAACTTTGCGTATCACAAAACATTTGCTTCAGATCGGGATTTAGATTGTAACGAGTTTGTGAATCATTTCACAAATTGAATTATTCAAGTTGAATGCTTCAAATCAAATGATTCAACGTAAGTCAAATGATTCGCTACCCGCGCTCCGAGTGCTGATCTGAAGTGATGGCTCATGAATCATTATTATTATCAGGACTTCAGAGCATGGAACACGAATCATTTGGTTTAGATCGGAACTTCGGAGCATGGATCGTGAATCATTGGATTTAGAACGGGACTTCTGTGTGGGTTTGCGAATCATTTGTTTCATATGAGGATTTTGAAGCGATTTCGTGAATCTTTTTTTCAGATTTTTTTTTTTCTTAAACAGTAGAAAACATCAAACCATTAAGGCAGTGCAATTATAAACAACAAAACAAAGAAAAAAGAAAAAAGAAAGAAATTATACACAAATACAAATTCACAGTGGTTTTACTTTTTGAAATTTAAGACCTGGAAAACCCTTGAAAATAGTAATATTCCCGAAGAGGTACTTAAAAAGTGCTTGACTTATTAAAAAGATAATGTATGTATGTATGAAATAAGTGTTTAATTTTGCCAATAAGCATACCTTTTCAAGCAAAATTCACTCAATTCTTAAAACATAACTTTTTTGCTTATTTTAGTTACTGTCAGCAAGTAGTAGCGCTGAAAGTGTCATGTAAACATGGCAGAAGACATGAAGAGTGAAACAGATGTCATTTATGCTGGAACCGCTCTGATTGATTCAAACTTGTTACTTTGATTATTCTTTTCAAGCGATTCACTAGCAAAAACCAGATCAAATTAGATCAGATCATTTTCGAATTTCAACATCAGTTGTAACACTTTTAAAAAGCACACAGTGATGGGTGAAACAGAGCTTTTCGAAACTCTGAAATAGTTAAACCATTGCATCACAAAATGATTCACTTTCTCGAAGAGCTCCAAACGGATCGCGTATCACGAATAGTTTGTTTCAGATCAGGACTTTAAATCGCATATTGCAAATCATTTGATTTAGATCGGAACTTGTGTGTGAATCATTTTGCAATTGAATTAATTAAATTGAATGATCCAAATCAAGTCCCAATCTAAATCAAATGATTCGTGATTCGTGATACGCAACGCAAGTCAAATGATTTACAAGTCCTGATCTGAAATAATGGTTCGCGAATCATTATTTAGATCGGGCCTTCAGAAGATGGATTGCAAATCATTTGATTTAGATTGGAAGTCCGCGTTTTGCAAAACTTTTGTTTCAGATCAGGACTTCAATTTGCGTATTACAAATCATTTGATTTAGATTGGAACGGGTTTGTGAATCATTTCGCAAATTTAATTTTTCAAATTAAATGCTTCAAATTAAAAAAGTATTGATTGAAAAGTTCTGAAAGTCCTGGAATTTCCTGTTAATACTGTTAAAGTCTTACAGGTTTTGAATGACACAAGGCTGAGTAAATGATGACAAAATGTTCATTTTTGGGTGAACTATGCAACATAAGAAAAATGTTGTTTGTGTTTGCATAATATTTCAGAATGCTGAAATAAAGCGTTTTCTTAAGTGCATGTTAACGGGGTCACCCTGCACTCCCACTGCTAGTCACCACTTCACATCTCTGCTCATTTGCATAAAGCTGAATTCCCAGTGGATAAAATGAAGTCAATCACATTTTTTTCCCTCCTTAAATAGCCTATCTCAAAAAACATGTCACATTATAGAGGAAAAATGTTTTGTGAATGCCATTTGATGTTGACTCTAAACTATTTCTGAATCACGCTCTCTCCCTTTCTCTCGGCAGGAGGAAGCTACAAGAAGATTGGATACTTTGATATGACCAAAGGCAATCTCTCTTGGTATGGGAATGACAGGTGGATAGGTGAGGACACATTTGTCTTTCTCATCTCCCATATATGCTCTTGTTTATCACTGTCTCAAGCACTCTTCTCTGTTTTAAACCTCCTCTCACACAATCACTCACATTATTACTCTCGCCGCTCATCTGCATCTCTCCCAGCGTCACGGCCGTGCATTCCAGGCCCCGCCCCCAAAGCGACGAGAACCGCGGACGACAGGCTGCTACGGGGCGTTAATCAATCAGTCAGTCAAGTTCTGTTTAGCATTCTGTCCGTGAGGGCAGCCGCGCTGCGGGAGCTCTGCACGGCTCAACAAAAAAAGACAAATGAATGCCATTAGAAAACCGCCAGGAGTTAATTCCAATCATAAATTGAGCAAGCGCACTGATAAAAATTGCATGCAATATACAATGAGTGATGGTTTCATTTAATCTTTTTAATTGTGTTTGATGACCAGTTCATGCTCAGTGTTGCTGATGGTGCACTGAGAAGATGCCAACTGACAGCTAAAAAAACAACACAAATCAGAAACGGCCGGGCTGCTCCCCAGCTGCCTCTCAGCACGTGCTAACCTTGACTGCACGAGCACGAACCGTCCAATCAGCACAGGCGGCACAACGAGCCTCAACTGATTGTCATTGCCTGTTATTTAAACCCTCACTGGCTCTGAACAGAGCATGCCATTTTGAAAAACATCCTCGAGCTTTGTGATAGCAGCCTGGGTTTGTTGGTTTATAATATTGGCGGTGCGACGCCACATCACCGTGCTCATTATGTGACCATTTCTATGCCTAGACATTTCCCTAGATGTGCTCTCGGTGGGCTTACGCTGTTTTGAACTTGCTTATTAGCTTATTAAAAACTCACTGAAGCAGCGAGCACCATGGCAACTGTAGCACGTCGGCATTGCGAAATGCGCTAATTGCGTTTTTCACAAGCCGTTCCGGAGGCCTTGCGATGGAACCTGTTTTTCATTTATTTACCCAGCTTGCAACTGGGAATAGTGCCCACAGCATTGTCGTACACCCCAGGTGGTGCAGAGAGTCTGGCACCTTTAACTTTTGCATTAGTTGTCGATGGTAGATCTCTTTGGAGGTCATCGTTTAAACAGCAACCCTTGACTCCGCCAGACTGCGAGTCTGCCGGTGAGGTGAAAGGTTGCCGTTTGAATCTGACGGGGAGAGCGGGAATGCGAGATCATCAAAGATGTTAGACGGATGACCTTTGAGAGGCGGCCTTGCACCATCTGTAGACATACGTGCACGTGCCGCCCATCGCCGGCCAACTTTTCACCTTGCCGCAATGGTCACTGTCATGTATTCCAGAGAGACGGCAGCGTGTAGAGCTAAAAATAATCAGTGCTGAAATAAAGGCCTCTTGAAGGAGAGGGTGACTTTGCTCCAGATTGGACGCCACGTGTTGACCGTTCATCGCTTGTTAGGATGTTCTCCCTCTCTCGTTCGTACCACTGCAAAGTGAAGGTTACGTCCCTTCATCTCCCAGCTGAGTGGGATCGTTCTCTTTGAATCTTTATGTTCAATTGTTTCTCGCTTTTACCCATCCACTTCACTGGCCTCGCTCTTCTCTCTCGCTCTCCTCGGTCGCCCCTGACAACCACTGCATCTGCGCCTTGTTCTCTCATCGCTGTGGCAACCATTATGGGTCTTGGTCGTCATGGCAACATACTGTCCCGATTCCACCATCAAGGACAGGGAGAGGTATTAAACAGCATGAGCTCTCTGGCCTGATGGATGCACACACATTTACAACCATTTACACCCGTCACACGCTCATTGTGGACCTGAATTGCACTAAAGACACCTTGAAATCAAAATGTTACCATGTTTACTTTGTTGAAGGAATGGAAAAATTCTGTCATCATTTACTCATCCACATATTTTGAAGAATGTTGGTAACCAAAGTGATAGTTCACCTAAAAATGAAAATTCTGTCATTAATTAGTCACCCTCATGTCGTTCCAAATACGTAAGACCTTCGTTCATCTTCGAAACACAAATTAAGATATTTTTGATGAAAGCCGAAAGCTTTCAGACCCTGCGTAGAAAGCAACACAAACTACCACTTTATAACATTAAAGAGGTCCTATTATGCTCTTTTATAAAGTCTTTATTTTGTTTTGGGGGTGTAATAGAACATACAATACCTTTCTTCCCAGCCTGGCACAAATGGCTTGATTAGTTCCGGGTTTGATGAAGGCCCGCCTTCCGAAAAACGAAATGTGTTGTGATTGGTTAGCTGTCCCAGTGCGTTGTGATTGGCGAACAGCTTAGACACTGTTTCAGTACGGCCACGCCCCTTGCCAAAGTAGCAAGTTCCGTCTGCTCCATTATAGTTAAGTGCTAATTTAATTATTTACATAGCCTAATGTTTTTAATATGATTTAATTTGTATTTAACATGACAACAATTGAATAAAAACATTGTAAGTTACTAATTACAGTACAATGCATTTCCTTAGTTATTAAAAAAGCAGCTACAGAAAATCAGCAAAGGACATTAACATTATCAAAGAACATCATCACTGATTAGCCTAGCCTAGTGCAAGTTTATACATTTTAAAAAACACTCATGTTATAAGTGAAGCTATCTACACTGTATGATGAATAAATCTCTTACCACACACTGCACACGTCTGCGGCGCATTAAGGCTCTTGACGCGGCCACCGGAGCTGATCGCCACTCTAGTCAATGCTTGTGTTTACACCAACCGCGCCTCGGCATGTGTTTCGACCCCCTATACTACACACGTCTGCCCCTCGGCTCGTTGAAGCATCCCAGAAGCAGCTCTCCGTGCTGCATCGCTAAAGTTAGGCTAATCCCCCACCTCGTCCCTAACCACCCCCCAACCATTCCATTTTCCGTAGGCGGGATTTATTTTAATGATATTCTAATGGGCTGTGTTTGGTTTCACCCCCGGCTCTTTGAACCTTTGTTTGAACCTATTTTAATAGTTGTGTTAACTAAAATAACATGCATTTTGTATGATCTCTCATATTTGGGTAAAATTAATCACATTTTCACATATCCTGCAAGGGGCTCCCAAACTTTCGCATAAAACTGTACAGTATTTTTTTATTCAATGTCAATTTACTCTTTTACAATCATAAAATCTTCAGAAACTTCGGTAAAGTTTTTAGGACATGACAAGAGCAGCAAGAGAGCAGCCAATGGAAATCTGTAGGTAGAACTGCTATAAGTAGGCTGTTCCAGTTCATTAAATTGCTATTCATGACTACTAATGTTTGAAAAGTTACATCAAAAACAGCTTTATCTTGTGCCATCTTGTCTGTCAGACATGTAACAGTTGTGCACTAGATCAATAGTGCTCCTATTTCAGTCAGTGGAGCGCAATAAAGCATTTCGGTAAAAAAAAAAAAAAAGAACCCAGCATTTTTACCCAGCACCTGAGTAAAAAAAATATTACAAATAACCCAATAAAATGAGCCAACAGGCTGAACCCAGCATTTAGGTTAAAACAATAACCCAGCATTATTAGAATGCAGGAAAAACTACCCAGCACCTGGTTAAAAATATTAAAAATAACCCAATAAACAACAAAAAAACAGCTTTTTTTAGAGTGTACTACCTTTCAGTGCCTTGAACGTGTCAGTTGCATTGCTGTCTATGCAGGCCAGAAAGCTCTTGGATTTCATCAAAGATAACTTAATTTGTCGTAGTCTTACGGGTTGGAACGACATGAGGGCGAGTATTTAATGACAGAATTTCCATTTTTGGGTGAACTATCTCTTTAATACACATTACTGGTCTTATCAGTGCATGTCAACAAGTTTTCATCATCATAATAGTGCACCGCCTCTGAAATGACTTCACTTTTTGTCTGACATCATCATCCCCAGCTACGTTTTACAATCTAATCAATTCCAAATTAGATCCAAATCAAGTTTCACTCAGAAATATTTCACTTTATGGAACTAAATGGGTTTTCAACCCCATTTCATGTATATTCGACACCCGACCGGCTGCTAATATCTATGAATTGTGTTATCCAAGTAAATGCGTTCACTCGGTTCCTCGAGGATTGCAGCTCCACACGGATCGCAAGTTAATTTTAACACCATAGCAACACTGCAACGTTAACATTCTGACCTGAAACACCATAGCAACCACTTTCTATTTCCACAAACCACTTAAACTCATGTGTCGTGCCATATCACATCCTGGGTCTGTCTGCTAAGATTGTTCCAGCATCAGCGCAGCTCCACGCTGTTTCCCAGCATCCCAGGATCCATATGTTGGCCGTCTTCTCCCCCGAGTGGTCGCGTTCGGTTGGATCTCCCACTCTACTTTAATCAATATCAGCGAGATCCACGAGGGAGATGGCCTTACGTGAACTTCTAATTAAGACTGACAGCCGCTGCACTTATCAGATGCTCTGGTGAGGGGTTCCGGTGGGACCGCATGGGCAATATGAGTCCTGTCGGGCTCAAGGAGCTGGGCTTTATAAAAACGATCAGCTCTAGAGATAGATGTAACAAGCTGTGTGGTCCCCAGCCAATTTGTCACTCGCAAAAGAACGTGACACTGGTGCATGTCTCGTGTGCTGCCCACCCATTGAAGGAAGCTGACCACAATGCACCCTGTTGTCCTTTGTTGTTGCCAATTGGCCAGCCGATTACCCATCTGGAGGCAGTGAAACAGTCTGCGATGGTATCGCTTCACAGAGACCAGAGGGGGAGAAGCTTTAGTCAAATGGCAGTGAGGTGAAATTCGATAGCTATCGCTTTCTCTGCAGACTCTGAAATGCAGCCAGTTTATCAAAGGAGATAGAAAGAGAGGCAGAGAGGGAGGTAAAGTGAGTCATTTGTGGCTCCGAAAACACCAGTTCGGAGCTGTTTTCCTTTTCTTTCTTTTGCTCAGTTGTTTCGTGTTGTTCCAAACCTGTAAGACCTGTAAGATATTTTTTTATAAAATCTGAGAGCTTTCTGACTCTGCATAGACAGAAACGCAACTGACACGTTCAAGGCCCAGAAAGGTAGTAAGGATATCATTAAAATAGTCCATGTGACATTAGTGTTCAACCATAATGCTGTGAAGCTATGAGAATACTTCATTTCAACATTTCTTTTTTGTGTGTGTGTGTAATATGTATATATTTAATTTCAGCTTTATTTAAATTAACGTAAATGATTAGCAGTTACATGCTTTTATAGTATTTATAAAATTTGAATGCGCTTCTTTAAATTGTCAGTTTAAATTGTAATTTAAGTTTAGGGTTTTCTCATTTCATGTGCTTTTTTATTAATTTTTTTATATTTATTTTTATTTGATGCAATTTTTTACATGAACAAAAATGATTTTTAATAGTTCTAGTCAAAAAACAACAACAACACTCTGCTTAACAGATTAGCAGTTTATATACATGCAAATATGAATATGCACTAAAAAAAACACTAAATACTAAATTAAATATAGATGAATCTTTAAAGCTACAAAAGTTACTGATTTCCTCTTTTTTTCTTTTGTTCTTTGATTAACAGATATCACAGCAGCTGGGTAATTAGGTCTTTGACTGCTATTACTTTAAGAGCTGCCACTGTTGAACATGCTTGTAGTTTCATTCACTCTTTAATATGAAATAATACAGGCCACAGCACGTGCCGCTGCATTTGTGCATGCAATTGAAGCGTGCATGCTGTGAGCTCAGTGTAATGGCTGACAGGACAGGTAAATTTAATTTTTACTGACATATGGCCTAACAACATCTCATCTGACCGCAGTTCACTGTTGTTCTACTGAAGCTTCTCGTCACCTCGTACCGTTTCCAGCGCTCTTTTGACAAGTACACGTCTGAAAAGTCTCCGGTTTGATGTGGTCGTAAAGACGTTCTGCGACTCAATAAACGCACTTCTTGTGAAGAAAAAAAGACGCAGCAGTTGTGAGTGGGGTGGCCAACTCGAGCCCCACCCCTCAATTAACAGCATTAAATATTTTTAACGCCATTAACGGGCTAAATTTGACAGCACTAATGACAATATTTGAATTTTTCAAGCTGTGATCCTACTAGCTACATGTTAGTCATGAGGAAGATGGAGGTTTGAGTCTGACCTACATCATTGTTCAATTGCTATTCCCTTCCTCTTTCGCTAATAAATATCTTGTCCTTTCTCTACTGGACCCATTTAATAAGGGCAAAAGCCTTTATTTAGAAAAAATAAATAGTAAGAACCTCTAATAATCTTATTAATGTGATTCATGTAAGTGTTGCCAAGTTATTTCAATATAATATAAAACAATATAATACTGAAAAGCCTTATTTCTCTCCCCAGGCTCAGGTCCACCTGCTGACCAGACGGTGGTGATTCAGAAGTTCAGATACCTGTCACAAAAACTCTTCGTCTCGGTGTCTGTTTTTGCTGGCTTGGGCATTTTAATGGGGATCGTTTGCCTCACCTTTAACATCTACAACAGCAACGTCAGGTATGTTTAGTTGTGGATGTAAGTGTTCGCTCCTGCCCGCGGGCATGTGTTCATTTATATTGCGCACTCACGTGCGAGTTCAGTGCAAAGGACAGCGTGATACATGCATACAATTAGCTGGTGTTTCCAAGAGTCACATTCACATATTTATGCATTCTGTGTGCGCAGGTTTTAAACAGGCTAACGCATTACGAATAGCAATAGCATTTCACACATATTCAAACTCCACCGACACATTCAGACTAATGTTTGGTGTTGCAGTCTTTTTATCTTAGTGACACTTAGACTTTCAACTAGATTTTCTCAGCAGACAGCTTAAGCTAATACCTTGAACACTTACAAATCTTGTCATGCATATGAGTGAATATGTGAGTACCTCTATGAATCTGTGTGTTTCTTTGTGTGATAAAAAGACTCAGGAGTGCCCTATACTGACAAAAATTATACCAAAAAGTACCATGGAACA
>JAHKKF010536409.1:0-10326 GCA_019740295.1 Labeo calbasu
TATCACTTTTTTTTTTAACCGACTACCGACAACTTTGACCGGTTAACGTTGATACGGTCAACCACCGGTCAAACGGTCATCGGTTAACATCCCTAATTTGAACCCTTTCTGACAATAACTATATGATTTTGAGATCCATCTTTTCACACTGAGAGACTCATATGCAACTATTACAGAAGGTTCAAACACTCACTGATGCTCCAGAAGGAAAAAAGAAGCAAAAAGAGCTGTGGGATAAAAACTTTTGAACAAAATGAAGATGTGTACATTTTCCTTACTTTGCCTAAATATAATATTTTTCATTTAGTCCTGCCCTTCAGAAGCTACAGAAGATATTAACATGTTTCCCAGAAGACAAAATAAGTTACATTTATCCTGATCTTCAAATTCAAAATGTTTTCAACTCCTGGCTCTTAATGCATTGTTTATTCTTCTGAAGCATCAGTGAGCATTTGAACCTTCTGTAATAGTTGCATATGAGTCCCTCACTTGTCCTAATGGTGAAAAGACGGATCTCAAAAGTCATACAGTCGTTGGAAAGGGTTCAAATACACAAAAATGCTGAAACACCAAAGAATTTGTAGGACCTGAATAATTTTTATTAAGAACAGCAGGCAGTTTAACTGCAAGGGATTCATAAACAACTATCACTAAACAAAAAACACAGCTGTGGATCATTCAGGTAACAACATAGTATTAAGAATCAAACTTTTGAACGGGGTTATTTTTATAAATTTAACTATTATTTTCTCTCGTGGACTATATGTCAATGTCTTACGTAAAATATCCTATTCAGGTCACAACTAACTTAAAAATAAAATTAATTTTGTATGATCCCTCTTATTTTGGTAAAATAATCAACATTTTGCAGTTTCTACAAGGTGTATGTAAACTTCTGACCTCAACTGTACATGGTCGAGCCTGGCTTTTGACCAACATGTCATTTTTTCATCTCAGAAATATCGCTACGCCTTTCTATGACTGAAAGGCTTTGTAATATGTTCGTATTTTCCCACATTTACTACTCTAATGCATATTATGCTATGTGTGCAAAATTCTGCTGCAAGGATCCTGACTGGAGTCAGGAGAAATGAACACATTACTCCAATTCTACAGTCCTTGTACTGGCTTCAGGTCAGGATCCGAATTGATTTTAAAATCCTTATGCTCACATATAAGGCACTGCATGGTTTGGCCTCTCAGTATTTGTCTGCACTTTTAACTTTATATACATCAAAGTGTAATTTGTGTCATTGTGCATTTTTCCTTATCCACAGAGTTTGTCTTAGTGCATTCTGGATTGCTTAAATGTGTCTCACCTGGCCTGAATGCACATCTGTTGTTCCCTCCATTGTTGAATGAGCTGAGCTTTCTCCTGCTCCATGTTACAGCCATCTTCCATGTGCTGAGAGCTCTGGGAATCTTGAAGCTCAAACTCACGCCACAGAGCCTCTGTCCGGTCCTTAAGTGCCTAAAAGAGCAAATAGCTATTTGTATACAAATACACATGCACCCTAAATGCAAGAAAGTGGTGAAGGAGACTAACCAGGAGGTGCTGGAGTTGACTCCTCAGTGAGTCAGCAGAGATACTCGCATTGCCGCCAGGGCTGATGGGAAACTCTGATCCCAGCTGCTGACTGTTGTTAAGCAGTTGCTGCTGGAAGACTGACCATACGGCACTGTAGCTGAAAGCAAAACAAATAAATAAATAAAAAAACATATGCATATAATAAAAGATATACATAAAGTGCTCATAAAGAGTACTTTTTACATTTTAATAAAAAAAGAATTTTATTTATTTCATAAAGTAATCATTACAAGCATTTTAAAAAAGTGGCAGCATATAAGTTGCATACAGATATGTTCACAAAAAATTGATTTTAAGAAAGTCATTTATATCCTTAGTATTGGCAGAGTAGGGAAATGTAAACATTTCTCAAAGATAACTTGTATCAAAACCATTTACCTGCTCTGAGCTTCCTCTGCAGTATCCTTCTCTTCCTGTGCTAAACAGGGGTGGATGACGGTCCTCTCTGGTATCCGTTTTATCTCCACGATGTTAGTCTGGACGAAAGCCTATGAGAGAGAACGACCACAGCGTCATTACAAGTAGGGGTCAAACGACCCCAAAACAAGCGAATACACTCTTCAGCAGCCCTAGCCAATCTCAGCAGATTAACTCCTCTGAGCTGTCCATGTGCTTAAGAAGGTCAACGACATCCAATCAGAGCTGAGAAGTTCTCATGAGGTTTATCTCCGTGTTTGGCTACAAGCAACTTGACCATGCCAAGAAAACGTGCCATGTTAACACCAGGCAGATATAGGGCTCACAGATGCTCAAGTACCTGCTAGTGTACAGTCATGCTGGTGTAAGAGACTAAGAAAGTATAATAAAAGATACTATAAAAAAAAAATAAAATAAATAAATAAATATACTACATTGATCAAAAAGAGCTAAAACATTAACGCTTCGCAAATACAGACATGCAGCACATGATCACGTGTACCTGTGAGTGGACGTGGCTTAGGTCATCAAGCAGTACAGTCTTTCCCAGCAGGACACTATCCTTGACTGCTCCCACCCTGCTGTGAACACACGTGCACATGTTTACTTAGGTATGTAAATGACATACAGTACCACATACATTTACAGTGTATAATTAATATATACTAAACCTAACATATAAACTGTTTATGTACTTAAAATAAACACATAAATTTAAATACATAAGATTCCACCTCAATCAATTCTTTTTTCTTCTATTATATGTGTATTAACTGTCACTTTTAATCCATTTAAAGCTATAGTTGACCCAAAAATGAAAATTCTGTCATTAAGTACTCAATGACTAACAGGGAAGAGAAGAAATCAAGACGTTATTTATTTTTTTTTTTAATTTTATTTATGTATTTATTTTTTGTGCACAAAAAGTATTCTTGTAGCGTCATTAAAATGAAGGTTGAACCACTGATTTCACATGGACTATGATGTCCTTCCTTACTACCTTTCTCGGCCTTGAATGAGTCAGTTGCGTTGCTGTCTATGGAGGGTCAGAAAGCCTTTGCATTTGATCAAAAATATATTTGTGTTCCGAAGACGAACGAAGGTCTTACGGATTTGGAATAACATGAAGGTGAGAAATTAATGACAGAATTTTCATGTTTGGGTGAACTATCCTTTCAAGCTCACTAAGACTGCACTGATCAAAAATACAGTAAAACAGTGATATTGTGAAGTATTATTACAATTTAAAATAACATTCCTAATTTATTCTTCAGTGTCTCAGAATCATTCTACTATGCTCATTTGGTGCTCAATAAAAATGATTGTCAATAATGAAAATGTTGTACTAAAAACAATTTATTTTAAATATTTTTTTATACAAAAATTGCATTAAATTTGTCATATGCATTTCTTTTCATTTGTATTTCTAAAACATCAGAATAGATATTATTAATATAGTATAAGACAGGGCTGTACGATAAATCGCATACAACTGTCATCCGCATCTAGTCAGTAAAGCCGGTTCTGTGATTAGTAGTAAATCTCCATCACTCGCGTTCAGCTGGAGTGGCAATCAACCCACAGAGCCATTTATCAAAATTGCGTTCATAATCGAATGCGATTCATCTGCGCTTATGAACATGATATTGCGTAGCTTGTCAATGATCTATGGCTCTGTGTATTGATTGCCGCTCCAGCTTAACAAACTGATGGAGATTTACTACTAATCACAGAACCGTCTTTACTGTCTAGATGCGCATGGCAAACGCATGCGATTTATCACGCAGCCCTAATATAAGAGGTATTTTCATCATTATATATCCCCAAAATTTCCATTCCATTTCTTACGTACCCATCCTGGCATGGTGTCAGGTCACTTGTAGAGTCTGTGTGGTGTTGAACGCTCTCCACCCTCTTTGCGTCTGTTCTCAGATGGGTGGTTCTGAGAAAAACACTCTCTGTGGCCTGCAGACTCTCTGTAATTCTTCTCAAGGCTTCCAGATGCACTGAACGTTCAGCTGCTGTTGCACATACCTGAGGTTTAAACCCAAAACAAATTAACTGCAAACTCTCAACAATAATGATACACTGACATGTATTTTCATCTATACAGATCAAAGTATAAAATTTGACTATTACAAAAAAAAAAATCTGAAAAATTGATTACAATCGTGGTTTGGGGAAGCTCATCAATATTTACACAAATTGGAGTTAATATTAGTCAGAAAAATCTCTTTGACCTCTTTGTGGTGTATGGCTAATGGCCATTTAGAAAGGAAAAATCCCATTGCAGATAATGAGGCTTGCTAACTTGGCTAACTAGATGTGACAAGAGAGAAATGCTGATTAGGAAGAAGAAATGCTGAAAGGAAAACAAGTAACCGTCTATATTAGCCTGTCAAAACATGCATGCAGTCAATAAATGATCCCAGTTACAAAAAAAAAAAAGTACCATTAGAAGATTTAACCATTATAAAATGATAAAACTGAGCTTTAAATAAAAACTACTAAATAAGGTAACTTTCAGAGACTTAATGTACAGGAATAAACTCAATAAAATAGTAGAGAATTTATGTAGTGGGTAAGTGCTACAGGTACTGAGCAAAGAAAAGACTAATGTGGATTTAATGCAATTATGTTCACATGCAGAGGCATGTAGACTAAGGAATGTGTTAGCTGCACACACAAACAGAATTACACTGCCTAGATAACAGGACAGGGTGTTTTATATAGCGGATCCATTAAAAGATGCTGTGATTTAATCCATAATGCTGGGACAAGATAACAAAGACCATGGTGGCATTGGTCCATTCAGACTGCTGGTTGATCTACCCAGTATCAGAATACAGCAATGATTAATAAACAAAAAAATCTAAAGAGTAATAGACTAGATACATGCATTGTATCACATTACAGTATATATAACTGTACGCATGCACGTATTTTTTTTTTAAAAAACCTGTGTGCAAACATATTCATGCATAATTCAAGATTTAATAATAATAATACTAAAAACTGTCCATACATGCCCACATGTTTTAAAGGTGCAGTGTGTACATTTTAAAGGCATCTAGAAGTGAGGTTGCGAATTGCACATAGAGAAGCTACGGTGGCCAGCACAGGACAAAGATGTCATTGTCTGAGACAGCAGAGAGTAGCCAGTGGTAGCCAGGAGCTGATATTGCGAATATTACTGTTACTTGTTCATCATTGTCTCAGTGTTCTATTTGCAAGAACAACATAGGTGACGAAACACGCTCTGTAGAACAGCTTGTCCGTTTAGGGCTACTGCAGAAACATGGCGGTGCAATGTACATAGCTGTTTATGTACATAGAAATTGCTCATTCTAAGGTAATAAAAACATGTATGTGTGTATGTATGTATGTATGTATGCATGTATGCATGTATGTAAGGTCTTTATGGACCTCTGAAAACATTGTTGTGTATATTACATTGCATATCTGCCAATAGATCCTCCAGTGTATTTTGCCATGTTGACAGGAAGTGACCCGCAATGTTAAAAGGATAATTCACCCAAAAATGAAAATTCTGGTATTAATTACTTTCCCTCATGTCGTTCCGAACCCATAATACCTTCAGAACACAAATTAAGATATTTCTGACCCTGCATAGACAGCAATGCAACAGACACATTCAAGGCCCAGAAAGGTAGTAAGGACATCATTAAAATAGTCCATGTGACATCAGTGGTTCAACCATAATGTTATAAAGCTACAAGAATAATTTTTGTGTGCAAAGACTCAAGGGCTGCCCCCTAATAGTCGACTAACCGTTAGTCAACAAGAAGAGGCTTGGTCGACCAAGCCTCTGAATTTGTGTTCCTTAGTTGCAGAAAAAAAAAATATAATTTCACACAGTCACACAGTCCATGGCGGACAGATCATTAACGGTCGGTCCATGTGGTAATATAGTACATCGGGCATGACATCCAAAAGCTACCCTATCATTCATTGACTACAAATTTGGCTTATCATCTGAAATATGTAAGTAGTAGCAACTTTACATGGCAGCTCAATCTAATGTTAACCTAAAAAAAGTGAAAAAGTGTCTGTGCGGAGTGTGGAAGCTAAATTGTAGCGGGCTCACAGCATGACAGATGGAAGCGCCGGTGCGATCACTTGCTCTTAAAATACTAATGTATGTAAAATACGTCATTTATGCTCATACAGATAAAACTAATACATCTTCTGAATCTGTAAAGACTCTACATTTATTTGTGTGCACTCATAATAACAATAAAACATTGCGGTTTTACAAAATAATTCAAGCAAATAGGATGCGCTTTCTGTCGTCTCGTTCTCCATGAACTTGAAAGTGAAACTCCGAAACTATTTGTATACTTGCCTTATAGACAAGGAAAAATATATCTATAGAGAGTGTAATGTCTACTTTCAAATGAACCAATTCAAATAGAAAACAAATATTCTCAGATTATGTAATCAGTATGAAACATGCATACAGGTACATCACTACTGTGGAGATGACGAGTCAGTGTTGCTGACTTCATCTCTGCAGTCACCTTGCTGTTTTTCCCTGACACATTCATAATTATTATATCTGCCATGTGCTTAAGCACTTATTAGACTATGCAGGCACTATCAGGCTTACTGTTATGATTTATATGGTTTACTAATACACGTGTGACTAATGCTTTAAAAGAATGACTTCTAGTCGACCAGAAAAATCTTTAGTCGATGGCAGCCTTAAAAGACTCTCATGAACACCCTTTGGATTTCATCAAAAATATCTTAATTTGTGTTCCTTAGATAAATGAAGTTTTTAGGGATGGAACGACTTGAGGATGAGTAATTAATGACAGTTTTTTGGGTGAACTATTCCTTTAATCAAATGTGCCTATAAAACTTTTCAGGAAAACAAATGGTGTGTAAATATGAGCAAACCAATCAGATCAATCTAGTTCTGATAGGCTTGCATTTACACTATTGCACAGCTACAAGGACCATGATCTCTCTTACCTCCCATTGGGCTCTGACTGACTGAGAGAGAAGGTCCATGTCTTTGAGCTGGGCATCAGAGCAGAAATCCCCCATCCCCTTCACAGCTTCTAGAAACGTCTCCAACACCGCAGGCCTGAGAAGACGTGACACCGCCTATAGAACAAAAAGATATCAGCAAACATTAACAGCTTATGTGTATGCGTTTCAACCAAACATGCTATTTTTAAACCAGTATTTGATTGCAAATAATTACTGGATTGAAAACTCAACACATTTTGAAATGGCCTCACCTGTTTTTTCTTGGCTTGTTTTTTAGATTTGTCTCTGGTACTGATCACAGTGGTAACATCCTGTATGTGTTCCTGCAGGTGCTGTTTGGCTTTATCCAGTCTGCTCCTGGCCAAAGCCTGAGCTCTGGCATACACCTCATTCTGTACTGGGACATGGGGAACACCTTGAGCCTCTGATGGCTGTGGAAAGCTGTGACTTCTAGATAGAACGCTTTGTCTTTGGTGTAGGGTCGTCACAGAGGTTTGAGGTTGCCATTTTGGTGGTGAACCAAAGTGCCGTTCAGTTGGCGTTCCTTGTTGAGTCTCTGTTACCAGTGTTTGCAAAGTGCCTGGGCAGGATGCAAGTGAGTCTACAGGCAGAGTTTGTGATGGCTCATGGGGCTGAGGAAGACTGTGACTTTTGGCCAGAACCTTTTGTCTTTGGTGTGGGATTGCCAAGGTGGTTTGAGGTTGCCATTCTGGTGGAGAACCAAGATGCTGCTCAACTGGCATTCTGAGTTGAGTCACAGTAACCGACGTAAGCAACGTGCTTGGGCTGGACGTAGTCGAAGATAGTGACTGCAGAGGGTTTGATTGTTCATTGCCACTGGTTTGGCTTGAGTCTACAGAGATAACATGAACGTCTGATGGTCCAAAGCTTCTGGCTTCACCTGAGTCTACAGAAATAACCTGGAAAGAGTCTAATGGTCTAAATTCACTGGTTTGGCTTGAGACAACCTGTAGCTCAGATGGTCTAAAGTCACTAGTTTGATTTGGGTCTACAGAGATAACCTGTGAAGTGTCTAAGGATCCAAAGCCACTCTTTTGGCTTAAGTTTGCCGAGGCAGCTTGAAGGTCTGATGGTCCAAAGCTGCTGGTTTGGCTCGAGTCTACAGAGATCAGTTGAACTTCAGTCTGAGGTTTCATTTGAACCTTCCTGCCAACAACAGCTGAGAGCAAAGGCTGTTTGAGCTCTGCATGCTGTACTTGGCATACAGCTTTTCTTTGGTCTTTTGGAGATTTATCATGAACCTGGGGCTGTACGCCTCTGGTGGCTTCCAATTGTGACTGCAGCTGAGAAGAACGAAGTTCTTGGGTTTGAGGTTCCATTAGGCTCTCTAGAGAAAGTTCGCCGCTTTGGAAAAACATCTGATAGTGTTGAATGATTCTAGTTTGGGATTCAGGCTGAGAATGTGCCTGCACAAAAACCTTGGAAGCAGGCTCCGCACCATCAGGCTGTCCTTCACGCTTCACTCCATGAGAACTGAGCATCTCAGTAACCTCCTGAGAGACAAACAGAAGGGTGTGAGAAGTTACAACATCAAGATTTTAAACATTATTACCCAATGCTGGTCTGCAATGAAATTCACCTGACAGTGCGAGACAGTCCGTTTCAGTCGGTCTTGTATGGCTGATGTGCGGAGGTAAGGCAGGGAGGAGTTCTTTTGCATTGATGTCACAAGCATCTGCAGGTCCTCACCTTCTGTCACCACCTGTCCTTCCAACTGTAGACCTCTGGAGATCAGGCCCTGCAATGGGAATCAAAAGAGACAAGATTGTGAAAGCACTGTTTTAATCAACCAAATGAATTCAAGAACTTATTCAAGAACAAGAGCTTAGTTGCTCTGCTCACTTTGGCCCTGGGATGTGGCCCCCGTTGGCCTCTATGTTTCCTTTCTTTTAGGTGTTGGCAGAACTCTTGGGCTTCTGTGCCCCAGTTTTCAAGCTCAGCCAGCCTGCCCTCGAGCAGAGATGCCGGTTTCTGGAGTCTCTCACACACCTGATCCACCCGGGTCAAAGTCTCTAATGTCTGTCAAAGAAAATGTCCACAGATTTGTTCAGTTCCTAGTTAAATCAATTATTTTGTTGGTTGACACTCCAACATAGTAGAAATAGGATTAAAGGATTGCAACAATAAATCAATGCATCACAAATCGAGAAACGATTCTGGATTGATTCTAAGATTTTCCGAAAGCATTGTGATTCTCTCTCAAATGGATTCCGAACATAGTTTTTAACAGCAGATGGTACTGCATTCTTTAGAAACAGCCGTACTCTGCTTGCTTCCAATTCCTTACACACACCTGAACCTAAAATAATCATTCACAAAAGTTCAAAAAAGTTGAAGCGAATTACAACAGTGTTCACAGTGGGTTTACAGTTAAAAACCATATTAGAGTGCAATCTGCTGTTAAAAACAGCTCAGAATCGATTCCAGATTTTGTGAAAATACAAAATAAAAGAATTTAAAAAAATAAAAGACGAATTTGAAGGATAGCATACATTAATTTCATCATCATTTATTCATTAAATTTCTGTAGACTTGACGTTGAAAGTGTTTTTGCGAAAACATGACTTTGTGACAGCCCTATTTCAAATAAATGGATATACACCACCAGTCAAAGTTTTTGAACAGATTTTCAATGTTTTTAAAGAATTCTCTTCTGCTCACCAAGCCTGCATTTATTTGATCCAAAATACAGCAAAAGCAATAACATTGTGAAATATTTTTACTATTTAAAATAACTGCTTTCTATTTAAATATATTTTAAAATTTAATTTATTGCTGTGATCACAGCTAAATTTTCAGCATCATGACTCCAGTCTTTAGAGGCACATGATCCTTCAAAATTCACTCTAATATGCTGATTTGCTGTTCAAGAAACTAGAAATGAATACTTTTATTTAGCAAGGATGCTTTAAATTGATCAAAAGGGATGATGAAGACATTTATAATGTCACAAAAGATTTCTTCTGAACTATCTATTCATCAAAGAAATCTGAAAGAAAAAAAAAAATAATAATAATAAAATATAAAATATATTTTAAAATATATTCACATAGAAAAGTTAAATAGTAAAAATATTGTAAAATTTTACTGTTTTTGCTCTATTTTTGATCAAATAAATGCAGGCTTGGTGAGCAGAAGAGACTTCTTTAAAAAAAAAAAAAAATTTAAAATCTTACTGTTCAAAAACTTTTGACTGGTAGTGTATGCAAATATGAAAGAATCAGTCTGATGAACTGGTTCACTGGAAAGAGTCTTGTCTTTTTTTGGGGGGGGGGGGGCAG
>JAHKKF010536410.1:8058-18823 GCA_019740295.1 Labeo calbasu
CACGATCCCAGCTGAGGAATGAGGGTCTTGTGTAGCAAAACGATTGGTCATTTTCTACAAAAAAAAAAACTTTTTAACCACAAATGCTCATCTTGCACTAGTTTGACCTTGCGCATTATGTAATCACGCAAGCGTGATGTAGGCAGAAGTGCCAACCTAGAGTTTACAAAACGAATGTGCAAACGCCATTTCCAAAAACAAAAAGGCAAAACAGCAATGTCGGACAATTTTGAATTTGGAAGAGAAATTGAGAGTTTTTCGTCCTACCCTACATTTTTGAAACAAAGTGCAAAGACGAAGGAATCCACGTGACCTTTCCAACGTGATTACATAATGCGTGAAGATGCGCATCGCAGAGCTAGTGCAACACGAGCATTTGTGTTTAAAAAGTAAAGCACTTTGAAGCTGCATTGAAACTGCTATTTGGACCTTCAACCCATTGGGCACCAATCAAGTCCACTATATGGAGAAAAATCCTGAGATGTTTTCCTCAAAAACCTTAAATTGTTTTTGACTGAGGAAAGAAAGACATGAAAATCTTGGATGACATTTTTATACTTTAAGTGAACTAGTCCTTTAAAAATTTCAGTACTGACGTCAGTACTTTTCTAGGTTTTCAATGACCTTCCGAACTTTGAACCTGGTATCTTAGATACATGCACAAGGTCACAATGATTTTTTTTTGTGTGTAAATGCCATACAGTTGTGAGCTAAATTTGTGTTTGTGGGAGATGCAGATCATATTCATTATGAAGAGGTGATGAGGAATGAAAGAGAAAGGAGGGAAAACAGCTGTCTAAGGGAGTTGTGTTAAGACAAGGGATTGCATTGAGAGAATGCTGCCTCAGTCGGCTGGTGTTTTTGACTTCTCCATTCATTTTCGGTATTTATGACCTCATTTGCGTAATTCCCATCAGCCACCAGCCTCGCCGAAATCTCCAATTATATATGCATCTCGGTGCTGCCCAACGAATTGCGTTCCCTAGGTGGTTAATATTTCCTTAATGATGCGTGTGATTTTCTGTTTGACTGTGGAAAACATGGGGAAGTATACACAGCGTCTCAGCATGTCAGTTTAGTGCTCTTGGCATGTGTGCGTGTGTGGGTTTGCTCTAGAGATCCATCAGTACGTGACCCACTGTGTTGTTAATGATGTAATGAGTGGTGGGGATGAGGCCTGGGGCATGTTGTCTTCTCCGTGGTGACTTCATAAACGACTGCAGAGGGGCGACCGCGGCTCGGCTCAGCTCGGCTCAGGCAGGTGCCGAGCACCGCCACCCTCTCCTGCAATGCGGAGACAAAGCAGTTTAACACTGGGGTTTAGGCTTTTGTCATCTGCGTGCTAAGTATGGCAGTTTTGTGCAGTGCACTGAGGCAGAATACATCCCAAGCACGTGCTAAATGCTGATGTGTGCGCAGTACTAGACGGTTAGTCATGCGTTTTTCCTCTAAATGTCTCACTTAGACACGTTTCTGCTAAAGCCTGTAATGTATTCATCCGTCTGTATTCAAATGGCCTCTTTTCGGAGAACAATGCAGATGTAATTTTTATAGCTTAGGCTCATTTAGTCTTTGAAATGTGTGACTGTACTTGAAGAAGGAATTTTTATGTTCATTTTGTGGGGAGTTTTAGATGTGTGGGTTTAACTAGATTGTTGGAAGTCAATATTAAAATGTAGAAAATGTAATCATGCCAGTATCTATACAAGATACTAATATGAAATGCACAAATTGATTAAAAAAAAAACCCTTCTTGGCAGCATACTGACAAACACGATCAGCCTTAAGTGAATGTAAATGGCACAAACGATTGGATTTGAGTCAAAATATTGGATCTTTGAATTGGGCCTTGCAGTTTAAGTGCCACCCAATAGACATGCTGTATGCTGTGTCATTAATATTAATCCAGTAATATTGACTAGAAAAAAAACAAAAAAAACTGGCTCCTCTTGGACAGATAACTTTAGTAGCTTTGATAAGCAACCTAAACTCGAGCATGAAAGGTGATGCAATAAACTGTAAAGGTAATTTTAATCGCAAACCAGCTTCACAATCAAACAACATTTAATTGATTAAGTATAAATAAATATTTATACACTGAAGTTGAACAGAATAATGTGCACATCTGGGAAATAGGCAATATTTCTTCATTAACTTATTTCCTGCCAGAATGTTTTTTTTTTTAAGTTGCCAGCCACCGCCAGCATTTTTGATAATTTTTACTAATATTTCATTGCCCCCAGAATATTTACAGTAGTTGTATGAATATCTGAACGTGCAATACATCAAAATAAAGAACAAATCTTGTAGTTTTAAACAACAAAGAAATTATTCTAGCTTCAGGCATTCTTTTTTATCAACACTTAGATGTAGAAAAGTTTCATTTAAAAAAAAAAAAGCAACATTTTCAGCAAAAAGCTGAGAAAACTGCATTTTTTTTTTCAAAGACTAAATCTGGATTATTTTCAGTACTATGATCAAAGCATAGATGCAGTAGATCACTTCTGTCAACACTTCCAAAGCTTCACAGTCCTTTACCACTTCCTGGATCAATATTTCATTTGGTAACATTAGGCAGTTTTCATTTATATGCTGTTTATCGTTGGTAACTACATTATTTTTCATATGAATCTGTTTACATATGAGATCGCTAGTTTCTGCATCTTCCTCGCCTGTGTTTTAATCGGGAGATTCTATACACATTCAGGAGATGCTTAACAGCAACCCCTAGCGTAGTGAAAAAACGTGGAAACCTGGAAAATTCTGTGTTTGGTGGGGAAAGAATTAAGATGTTTTACCACCATTTGCCTTTTAATACAACTTCCAGCCTTCTTAGAAAAGATTCATACAACTTTATTTTTTTCAATATTCTGCAGTGGATTGTTGTCTGTCAGAACATCTTCCAGATGTTCCAAAAGATGTTGAAGGAGGGGATCTGCTTTTCTCCAAAACTATCTATAATGGTTTGATAATACTCATGGTTGATTTGTGTGGCCAGGGCTGATGTTAAAGTTCATGTTGGTGCTCCAACTGTCCAGGTTTTATGATCACTATCTTTTTCACGTTTTAGCATTATTGTGTGTGATCAAAGTTTTAGTGGTTACTGGCTTGGTGAAGCTCTTTGTGGTCATTTTCTCCAAGGTGAAAATTGAAGCTTGCTGTCACTTTTGCTGCAGTAGATTTGTGGTGTTTGGATAAAATCCTTCTGAGTGTTCAATGGTCCCTATCATTTCAGTTTTCAAACACTTTTCTTCTTGCCACACTTTGTGTACCCATAATCATAAGGACTGTTGTTCTAAAAACACCAAACAATTGAGCCGTTATAGTTACAGACACTCCTGCTATACGGGCTCCCACGATTTGCCCTTTTTCCTAGTGCTTGTACTAACCACTGCTGAAAAACTTTTTTTGTATAAACTACATAAACTCAATTAAATGCTTTATACACAATTAAATACATAAAACATAGTCCCACTTTATAGTAGGTCGCCTTAAGGGTACTTGCATTTAAATTAATTATTTGATACAATTCACTTATTGTGTACATGCATGTTTTTACATTGTTCTTATATTTAAAAAAAAAAACCTGCATGTAATTACATCTGTATTTAAATTCTGTGTTTACATTTGTAATTACACTGTTGACCCATCCCTTACACCTTAACCCACACTTAAACCTACCCGTAACACCAAACATGACTCTGACTTTACCCATCTCCCACTTCAATAGCAACAAAAGTGTTTTGCAGTAAGTTGCATTGTAGTTATTTTTTGATGTAAGTACATAGTAGTTAAAGGAGTAGTTCACTTCCTTGTCATCCAAGATGTTCATGTCTGTCTTTTTTCAGTCGTAAAGAAATTGTTTTTTGAGGAAAACATTTCATTATTTTTCTCCGTATAATGTACTTCTGTGGTGCCCCTGAGTTCATACTTCCAAAATGCAGTTTAAACGATCCCAGCCGAGGAAGAAGGGTCTTATCTAGTGAAACGATTGCTTATTGTCTAAAAAAATGTGCAATTTATATACTTTTTAACCTCAAACACTCGTCTTGTTTAGCTCTGTGTGAACAATTTTTTTCCAGTTCAAGACAGTCAGGGTATGTCGAAAACTCCCATCTCATTTTCTTCTCCAACTTCAAAATCATCCTGAATCGCTGCAGAAGTATCGACCCAGTGTTTACAAAGTGAACAAAAAAAGATAAAATAACGATGTAGGACGATTTTGAAGTTGGAGGAGAAAATGAGATTTTTCGACATACCCTAACTGTATTGAACTGGAAAAACAGTTCACGCAGCCCAAGACAAGACAAGCTTTTGAGGTTAAAAAGTATGTGAATTATTATTTTTTTTTTTATTGTTTCGCTAGATTAGACCCTTCTTTCTCGGCTAGGATCATTTAGAGCCCTTTGAAGCTGCATTTAAACTGCATTTTGGAAGTCTGAACTCAGGGGCACCATTGAAGTCCACTATATGGAGAGAAATCCTGAAATGTTTTCCTCAAAAAACATAATTTCTTTACGACTGAAAAAAGAAAGACATGAACATCTTGGATGACAAGGGGGTGAGTACATTATCTGTAAATTTTTGTTCTGGAAAGGAGCTACTCCTCTAAAGCCACCGAATATAAAGTAGGACCTGAAAATGATGTTCATGTGTTTTGTTTACTTGATGCTGTTTTTGAATGCCTTAAAAAGCTTTAGTACTGTAGTCAGTACAACTGTACAAAATGGGCAAATTGCATTCTCACTGGACAAAAGTGTAGAACCCAGCCTATACACGGATCCCTGCAAACAGCAAACGCATTCACTAAGTTAGGTTGTTCCAGCTCTGCCATCTTTGAATTTGAGGTGATGGATTCCCTGAGAACAGAACTCACCGTGCATAAATTAGTATGCGCAAAATGTAGGGCTGTATGTGTCGCACGCGAGGCGTAGTGCCATAAATCATGTGAATACGTGTGTGATGTCCTCTTTCAAAGCTGCATTTTTCTGAAGAAAACCGCTGTCTGCGACTTCAATAAGATTCATAGTATTCTGTAAAGCTTTTAGGGCAAACATGCAATTTGAATCTTCAGTATGAATCTTGATGGTCGCTTAGATTAGTAGCACTGACTAGTTTATGTAGATGTCAGGACACCCTAATTGTTCAGGGCAACCTACCAATGATTTGCTTTTGAAAATACGTGCATTTGCACATCCATATCATGCAAAGGGAAGCCCACAGCACCGTTCTGAAGTGACTTTTGTTTATTTATTGTTCTCTGTTCAGTGCTATGAGGCTTACTTTGAGTTAGCGTGTTTCCAGCTGGCACAGAAAGAAAATGCTGCAAACGCTCCCAACTGACTGACTGATTCCACCTCAGTTCCTGCTGCTTTTCCCGCTTTACCAGGATTCTGCTGGGATTAAACTTTTAATAGATGAGAAGATGCCAAGCGCAAGTGGGAAATCACACAAATTTGGTTCTGTGCAGTCCACCAGGAATGCACGTAAGCCCTTGACATGTTACAGAAGACCTAGAAACAAAAGAATAAAGAGTTAGGAAAGAATTGAAAGATGGAGTTTAACAAGAATAAGTGGAATGAAAGTCATAACATAGCTAGCTTATACCTTGAGCTGCTTGTAGCTTGACAGGAATTGAAGGGATAGTTCACTCAAAAATTAAAATTCTGTCTTTTATTACGCATTCCAAACTTGTAAGACCTTCATTCATCTTCGGAACATGATTTAAGATATTTTTGATGAAATCCAAGAGCTGTCTGATCCTGCATAGACGGCAACGGAATAGACACGTGCATGGTACTCTCAAAAAACGTGTCGAAGACTGACACAGAAGAGGAGAAATTGTTGAATAAAGTTATTTTTGTTTTCTTTGTGTACAAAGTGTTCTCATAGCTTCATAACATTAAGGTTGAACCACTGGTGTCACATGGACTATTTGACTTATATCCTTACTGCCTTTCTGGGCCTTGAATGTGGTAGTTATGTTGCTGTCTATGCAGGGTCGACCCTTGCCGCACTACTCTGAGAGTGCCGTGGCCCATGAGTCTCTGCAGCATTAAAATGGTGCAAGAGTCTGTGTGTGTCTGAGAAACAGGGATCACTCCTCTCCCTCGGCATCGCCGCTACAGCCATTCATCAAAGTGCTGTGACTCAGTAAATATTCATCAGCCACTTACAGTGACTGACAGCAAGCACAGCACACAGCAAACACCAAATTACAAACAGAGCAGAGATAGGAAGAGCGCAGGAGGAAGGCAGAGATTTGGTGAGAAAGGAGACGTGCTGATGGAAATAAGCTGTTGAAATGTCTGTGCAGTTATTCATTAAGAGATCATGAGAGACAGACAGACACTAGTGTGCCCTTGAGAGCTGAATGTACGTGACTTGGGTGCCGATGTGTTATTTGGACCTGAGCACCTGTATGTGGACTGTGATTGTATGTGAGAATTACAGTGTGAAAAGTGCACATGACGGCAACTAGCCTTCACACTTTCAAAGTGCAACTCTAAAAAATAAATTCAATCAAGACTATACGTTTTCAATCACATCTTTTGGAGCCTAAAAATTTGCCCTTATGACACACATGCAGTAAAATTTCTTACGTTGGGTACATATCCATTTGTTGTGTTATTTACCATTTTATTTTCATAATTTTGACTTTTATTTTAGACAAATTTAAGAGCTGAGTCATGACATATCTGGTCATAGAGAAGTAATCTTGTACGCCTAGTTTGAGATTGTTATTAAATGTCTTAGCGACTTAACTTTCAAAGTACTATGTCCTTAAGTGTGGGTCAGAGTCCTGCAGTGTGGCTGTTCTGACAGCTGTCTAGTAAAGAACCAAGCAGACTGCTTTTGCCCAGCCACATCTGGCTCCAGGCTTTAGGGCGCTATCATTAGTGCAAGGACTTAGGACAGCAGACTGGCTGTCAACTAGTAACTTAAAATGGACGGTCTACACTATTAGTCATAAAAATCTTAGTTACGATGTATACATTACAGTCTGACTAAAACGACCATTGATGTTCTACTGTCTGCCTTTGCTTTTACCCAAGATGCCTCTTGGGTTTTTTTGTACAATCTAACAAGCAACAGTCAAAGACAGAAAAAAACAAAGTGTCCACCCTATTAAAAAAAAAAACCTCACATACCGTCTAATGGAAAGTCGTGGTCATTATTTCTGTGCTTGTCTGTAGATTTTATTTTTTTTTGTTCTTTGTTCTTTGTTATATGCTCTGCAGCTGAGTGATTATTAGTTTCTTTCTTTCTTTCTTTACTATATATCTACTTTTGTTCTAAAGTTTGGGGTCAACAAGACTTTTTCTTCATTAATTGATCAAACGTGACTTTGTTTTAACTTTTACATTGTTACAAATTGTTTATTTCACAGGGCTGGGTAAAAAAAAAATATTGAGTTCTCAATTTTAATTGATACAAAATGACATTGATTCTTAAATCCCAAGAATTGATTAGTCTAGCCTGTTTTCAGGTAAAGAACGCAATATTATAGCACACCTCCCATTCAGTAAATCCCAAAAAGCTTTGTGCTTTGTTACTTTTGAGATGAAACAAAGTCGCAGATTTCAAATTCTGTCCATTTTATTATATTATTAAACAGTAAATGCCATTTTGGTGCTGTTTAATGTGGAGTGACAGATCGATGTATGCCAGAGAAGAGAAGAGAAGCGCCATAACATGAACTGATCATCTCCTCCACTTTAATATCAGTTGCAGAATGAAAGCATCAGTGAGTGTTTGAACCTTCTGTAATAGTTGCATATGAGTACCTCAGTTATCTTTTATGAAAAGATGGATCTCAAAATCATAGTTGTTGGAAACAATAATCAAAAATCAAAAAATTTGTGGGACTTGAAGGATTTTTCTGAAGAATAGCAGGTAGTTTAACTGTTCAGGACAAACAGGGGACTCATGAAATACCATTACTAAAAAAAATAAATAAACAGCTGTGGATAATTCAGGTAACAACACAATATTAAGAATCAAGCGTATGTAAACTTTTGAACAGGGTCATTTTTATAAATTCAGCTATTATTTTCTCTTGTGGACTGTATGTATATGTCAAATATCTTATTTAGGTCAGTACTAAATAAAAAATAACTATTAGAAAAATAACTACATTTGGTAAAATAATTAACATTTTGCAGATTCTTCATGGTATATGTAAACTTTTGACCTCAAGTGTAATTGTGACTTTTTTTTTTTTTTTCCCATGAGAAAATACCCGATATATATTTTTTTCAGAAATATTCGAAATCGAATCTGAAATGTAATCAAATTGCAAGCTTGTGAATCAAAATTGAATCAAATCGTGAAATTTGTGTCAAAACCCAGCACTATTCTTTCGCATAAATGCTGTTCTTTTAAAATTTCTATTCATTAAAAAAATATTAACAAATGTATCACGTTTTCCACTGAAGTATTAATGTAGAATGATTTCTGATAGATTATGTGACACTGAACACTGGAGTAATGAGTAATGTGTGTGTTGTCTGTAGCGTTAATGTTTCTGTGCATTATGCACTGCAATTTAAAGGTTTGAACTGATGATTATTCAAACCCTTATTCTTATGTATAAGCGGTAGCAATTGCAAGCACTGCTAATAATAAGCTTTAGCATTTTACTGCATCACGGCAGAATTCGTAATGTAACTGTAGACCACGAGCTGTTCATTAGCTTTAATGGTGACCGTGATACTTGATGAGGCAAACACGATTTCGTTCCTTCACTAACACGCTTAATTGGGGTGAGGACCTAAACATGATTTTCAGTGAACTTTTCCTTTAATATCTGCGTGACATTTCACGGTTACGTCTTGGCAAATTGAGGCCGGTAGTATTAAGCAATGTAATTTTAGAATCACAACCGAAAATTAAAATGGGATTATTACAAGAGGAAAGAATCCTCGGGAAACCGCACAATTCAGATATGTGATTTGTTTTCATTTCCAATGAACCAGTCTTCAAAAGAATTCCTCAACCACATCAAATTCACAGAACACACTCTCAAGCTTTCCAGTATTGCTCTCTCTCAATATTTACCGAATCCCGCTACTTCTTTCCACTAGCCAAGATCCGCAGAGCCTGTAGTTTCATTTGCAGAAGCCACATTTCCAGTCACACTCCAGTGGGTTTGCAATCTGAGCCTGTACGGATAAGTAATGGCTAAGACTGTACGAAATAAAAGTAAATGCAGAAATGATGGAAAAACTCCCCGCAAATGTACACGCCTCCAGACAACACGCTGTCCTGTTCACACACATGAGCTCAAGTGGGCCATTCTGGTGATTGAAGGTGATCACTTCTGACAGTGCAACGTTTTATCTGGACAAAATATACAGTATGTTTCGTGTTCTGCTTCAGATGCTTTCTCCTTGTGCCGCTCAGATTTCTCGGGGGGAGGAAATGCAGAAATAAGTTTGTGACCTTAAAAAGTTCATCTAATATCCTCAGCGTTAACTGCACTGGAGCTTGAAATTAATGTTGGATTTTCATTTCAAGAGCATCAGCAAAGTTAAGTGTCTTGGGGAAAAGGCAAGTTGTCCGTCTGAAATAGTCGGCAATACCTAACATGCGTGTCGTAATGTGATAAAGAACCTCAGACTCTGAAGGCAGCTGCTGGCTAGAGTTTGTGTATGAAAACAGGCTTTTAAGAAATCATAATGAGCTTTAGAAACAACCAAGCAAATATTTCATCATTACAATGCTTATTTTGGTGAAAACTGAGCAGTAAATTAAATGAAAGCACATTTTAAAATAAAACCATTCCTTCGGATGCCATTTTTGTAAACGCTGAATTCAAATGTGTCTTGTTACCCTTTTACCTCTGTGTACTCCCTTGAAGGCAGCATTTTCAGCAATAGTTTCATCATGCACTGATTCACAAGGAGTGTGATGACTTGACCCTGCAAAACGCTGAAACCTTACATTTATGCTTCGTCATATCAGATGCATCTAATCACTGCGGCTGTGTTCACCAGCTAAACAACTGACTGTTATCTAGGGTTCAGCATTGCATTTGGCCTCATGGCTCATTTGTGAAAATTGCACTGGAAATGTTGTTTTTTTTCTTTTCTTTATGCGCATGGTCTCGATGCACTTTATGGAGTACAAATTGGCCATCATAAAACGTTCCTTGAGAGAGATGCTGCATACAGAATAGAGCCGTGAGGCAATTAGTTTTTATGGTGTTTAGTTCAAACCCACATAGTACGTGTCTTACAGATGCTTAGGTTAAAATTGGAAGCGTTTGATTTGTGGATTTTAATTGTAGGTCTTTCTAGAGGTCTGATCTCACACGAGAGCCCTCGTGTGCACTGTTGTGATGTAATTGCTCGAAGCAGAAGCAGTTTAAAAGTGCTTTAAATAATCAGGTTAGGCAATGTTACAATCTTTAAATAGTTCTTTATAGTTTTGCCTGTTTAAGAGATAGTTTTTCTTTTCAAGGACACAATAAATTGAGCAAAAGTGGTGGTAAAGACATTTGTAATGTTGCAGAAGATTTCTACTTCAGATGAATGCTGTTCTTCTGAACTTTCAGTTCGTCTAAGAATATTGAAAATTATATGATTTTTATACATTGCCATTTAAAAGTTTGGTATCAGTAAGATTTTTATTTTTTTAAAGGCCTTTTCTGCTCATCAAGGCAGTGTTTATTTGATTTAAAAATACAGAAAAAACTGTAATATTGTGAAATATTATTTCAATTTAGAATAGTGTTTTTCTATTTTAATATCCTTAAAAAAAA
>JAHKKF010536411.1:2261-13015 GCA_019740295.1 Labeo calbasu
TCAGCTTAAAATAATTTGTTACCCTGCTGCCTTAAAATTTTAAGTTCAGTCAACTAAAATAAGTTTAGTCAACTTGAAATGTTAAGTTGTACTAAGTCTCATGGTACATTTTTCAATAACAGGCAAAATGAATATTACAATCATATTTTGTATATTAAAGTAGTAAAGTAGTATTTGTAAATTTTATGTGTCTGGCTTCCGGTGTCATGCGCTTCCAGCTATTTTTAGCTGTAAAAAACAGCTTCCGCTTTGAAAAATAAGGTGGATAGTCTACTAATTACTACACTTTAGTTAAATCTTACCTCAGTCTCTTTTTGGACATTTTTCATTGCTGTGCCCAGCTCATCATCAGGCTTTTCCTTTAAACTCTTATCACTTGTTTCATCTTTCGCAAAGATTTTTGCTTCCTAAAAAATAACAGACATAATAAATATTGTGATCCCATTTTGCTCTGTATATTACACTGTTACTGTATATACAGTTTTGGCTTACTGTACTTGTTATTACACTTTAGTTAAATCTTACGTCAGTCTCCACGGTCATATTTTTCACTGCTTTGTCCAGCTCATCATGAAGTTCTCCCAATAAAGTCTTATTATTGTGTTTTACAGGAGTCTTATCGTTTATTGCATCTTTCAGTAAATTTTCGTTTCCCTAATAATAACAGGTAAAATCAATTTTGCAATCACCTTGTATTTTGTATATTAAAGTTACTATAGTTACTATATAATTACAATCCTTTAGTTAAATCTTACCCTAGTCACTTTTGGGACATCTGTCACTGCTTTGTCCTGCTTATCATCAGACTCTGCTGATAAAGTCGTATCTCTTAATTCATTTTTCAGTAAGATGTTTTTCCCCTATAAATAACAGTTAAAATGAATATTGCAATCATATTCTGTATGTTAAAGTAAACAGTTTAGGCTTACTATAGTTACGATAGCCTATTAGTTACTACACTTTAGTAAAATCTTACCTCCATCTCCTTTGGGACATTTTTCATTGCCGTGACCAGCTCATCATCAGGCTTTCCCTTTAATGTCTTATCTCTTATTTCATCTTTCAGTAAGATCTTTTTCCCCTAGAAATAACAGTCAAAATGAATATTGCAATCATATTCTGAATATCAGTTCAGGCTAACTATAGTTAAAGTCTTATAATAAAGTCTTATCATTGTGTTTCACAGGAGTCTTATCGTTTATTGCATCTTTCGGTAAATTTTCTTTTCCCTAATAATAACAGGTAAAATGAATTTTGCAATCACCTTATATTTTGTATATTAAAGTTACTATAGTTGCTATATAATTATTATTTTTTAGTTAAATCTTACCTCGGTCACTTTTGGGACATCTGTCACTGCTTTGTCCTGCTCATCATCAGGCTCTGCTGGTAAAGTCGTATCTCTTATTTCATCTTTCAGTAAGATGCTCTTGCCCTATAGAAATAACAGTTAAAATGAATATTGCAATCATATTCTGAATATTAAAGTAGACAGTAGGCTTACTATAGTTATGATAGCCTATTAGTTACTACACTTTAGTAAAATCTTACCTCTGTCTCCTTTGGGACATTTTTCATTGCCGTGACCAGCTCATCATCAGGCTTTCCCTTTAAAGTCTTATCACTTATTTCATCCTTCGGTAAGATTTTTGTTTCCTAGAAATAACGGGTAAAATTAATATTGCAATGACATTCTGCTCTGTATATTACAGTTTTGGCTTACTATAGCTACTATACTAGTTATTACACTTTAGTTAAATCTTATCTCAGGCTCCTTTGGTAAGATTAGTTTTCCCTAAAAAACAACAGGTTAAGCTGAATATCGCAATCACCTTGTATTTTGTATATTAACCCCTTAACATTCCTGTCAAATGTAACTCAATGCAAAACGTCTCGCGGGTGAAACGTTGAAACGCTAAGGGGTTAAAGTAAAGACAGTTTTGGCTTACTATAGTTACTATATAATTACTATCCTTTCAGTTAAATCTTACCTCGGTCTCTTTTGGGACATCTCTTACTGGGACATTTTTCGTTGCCGTGTCCAGCTCATCATCTCGCAGTAAAATTATGTCACTGTGGTAAACAGGAATGCTGAGGGCGAAAACAATAGTATAGTTTTCATTATTTTGTCTGCCTGCATTAGTTTCTCAAGGCTTTGGTTGTTTGAAGGCCAGAGGTACCTGATTCCACCCGTGCTGAATGCTGTGTATATTTATAGGCCTACTGTCAAAAAGGCAAGACTTGGCTACTAAGCTTCCTTTTTGCATCGTAAGCAAAGCAACATTCGTTGGCTGATGACAGTGCGCTCAATGAATATCTTAACCCTCCTGTTACCCTAAAATCTGCTAACACCTTTTTCCCACTGGGGTCAATTTGACCCCAGCAAGTGAAATCTCCAGAATATGACTTTTTTCCTAAAAGGTTTGTGTCAGGACATTTATGCCTTTGTTGATTACTTAAATAGGTCTTTTAAATAAACATTTAAAGCCCCTGCCATACACCTTCTTTCCCGCTGAGTTTGACATTTCAAGTATGTCCTTTTCAATTGATGGTGTAATGAAAAGCTCAAATGCCAATTTTATATCTTGGACATGGACATGTGTCTGCTGGTGGTTGAGAAACAACAGGAGGGTCAACACTAGGAGTCTCATTCTCATCTGAGGAGGATGCCTCGTAATCAGGGTCCTTCTCAGCATTATCGTCTGTCTCAGACACATTCTCCTCTGTCACTTTTACTGTAAAAAAAACTGTGGCAAAATCTCATTGACAGAAAACCTTTGCTTAGAGGCCATTTTCAAGACAGAGAGAGAGAGCATAAAGGGAGAGCCCACAAAAAACACAAAGAGAAATGGTTCATAAGGTTTTGGCGTAAGCTTTTTTATGTTTGCTCCTCCCCTGTAAAGCACGAGAATTATGTTTTGAATATTATACTGAATATATACAATTATAGTAAATATTATAAAATGATAGCATTGTATAGTGACCTCACTATCACCAAAACAACCAAAAAAATGTTATGTTTTATACAGATAAAAGAGCCTGGGGTCAAATTTCAAAGAAAATGAGTAGAGGACATTGAAAAAATATCATCACATTAATTTTATGTTTACCGGGTTGTCCCCATTAAATTAGGAAAAGTCATTAAATCTGAAGCAAAAAAAATAAAAAAATAAATAAAATAAAAAACTGTTAATCATATATCTACAGACGTTAAACATTGCATGGGGTCAAACTGACAAGGATAATAAGAGGGTTAACTGTCATATCATGATCTAAATGTATGCTACTATAGAAGACAAATGGTTAATTTTACTCAAACAGAATAATTAGAATTTCACCACATAAAAATGAGGTTATTACAATTTTTACAGAAGTTCTGATCATAAAGAGTAGTTCAAAACCACAACAGTTTGGTTTCTACAACTTTTACATTTAGGAGTAATGCTGATAAACTTGAAATTTATTGTGATAATTATTAATATTGACTGATATGAAAATTTTTTGATCATGCTCATTTTTTTTTTTTTTTTTAACCATATCACCCAGCCCTAATTTGTCATATTGCCCTAGTACTGACAAAATACCAAGATAGATCATAATAATTTTGGGTAACAAGCCTCTAGGTGGGGTATTGAAGGCCACATCCTGACCGTGTTTGCTTGTGCAAATAAATTTCATTACTGCGCAAAATCAAACAATCAATACTGAAAGCTTTTGCAACAAATTTGCTTGTGCTCATACTTGTAGTTGCATTTAGATGCATTAATCATACAGATGATGGCAGCAAATGTCCAGTGATTATTAGTAACGTCTGAAATCTAATTTTAAGATGTTGGCTGGCTGAACTCAATGTTAAAAAAAATTTAGAAACATATATAGTATGGCAAGTAACCCTTTAAATGACACATTGATGAGTTTCACACAGTGGCTTGACAATTTTTAGACACTCAAGTCACACAATGTAGGTACGAAACTTTTTTCTCAAAACTAATTTCTGATGCATTTTTTATTACCCAAACTAATATTTAAAAAGAACTTTAAAATAAATGCAACTAGATTTGATCTTTAGATTTATTTTGTAAAGCCATCAGAATTTTTTAAACATTCAATTTGGGATTTGAAAAATAATGTTAATATCCGTGATTGACATTTGTTGATTAATGCATTAAAATAAATAGTGTCATTAACACAACGTCTGTTTTTTCACTTCCTGAGGTAAAAGAAAAGAATGACCTATGAATATAGAGCGGTAATGGTCAAAGGAGACACTGGACGTTGCAAAGGTTTGCTTTTTATGCCTTTATGCCAGCAGTAGTGTCCTCCTGGGTCTCCTCCATAGTGTCCCTTTTCATTCAGATGGCAATGGATAGTGTGAGCGATGGATAGTGTGAGCTGGATAGTGTACCCTGTGTTTGCAGATCAGCTTGAATTTGTTTGGAAGTTAATCGGGGTTCTTTATCCCTGAATAATAATAAGAAAAAAAAATACATTTATGCAAAATTCCTTCAGGTACAAAATTACATACGGCAAGAGCCAATAAATTCGATCCTATAATAATAAATAAATCTTATATACTGTCTTGACGCATGTCGAGAGCTTACGCAAAAAATCACTCAGATGGGTTTCAAAATAGTCTTCATTAACAGGTTCGCAGGTTTTCTGAAATAAAGTAAATGCCATTGTTTACTAAACTTAAATAAGATAGAGGCATTATAAAGAGAAGACATCAAGTTCCAGAGTTCAGCTTACACCATGGCACTTGTTATACATGTTTAAATTCTTCATTAGTTTGTTGTCAATACGGAAATGATCAAATCTGGCACCAGGCCACCCAGAAACCTTCTTTATGAGCTCTTGCTCAGCCTGGCAGAAAAAAACCTCAAGCTCCTAAAAAATTTAAATCACAGGTAAGACCAGGCCTTGATTCATTTGAATTTGACTGTTAGCATTAAAAACAGTTACCAGAAAAGGAAAAAAAGAGCTAAAAAAAAAGTCAAGCTTATAAGCTTATAATATGCTGTGTAGTTGTGTTAATGTATTACTGGTGTGAGGCAATAAAATTTCATGTGTATCTTCTCACCTCTTGGTTGTTGCAGTTCACATCCAGATCTTTCACAAAGATCCCTTTTACCTAAAAAATAACAGATAAAATAAATATTGCAATCATGTTCTGCTCTGTATATTAAAATATAAATAGTTTTTGCTTACTGTAAATGAATCGTATGGCACTGCGCGCAGTGCATCAACAAATCATATGCC
The DNA here is from genome assembly GCA_019740295.1 of Labeo calbasu. NCBI lineage: Eukaryota > Metazoa > Chordata > Actinopteri > Cypriniformes > Cyprinidae > Labeo > Labeo calbasu. The sequence goes on from JAHKKF010536411.1 coordinate 7,521, forward strand.
TGCGTCTCGCATGAGTACAATCGCTTTTTGCATGTTTCGTTGCAGTTTTTTCCCCCTAGAAATAATAGGTAAAATGAATATTGCAGTCACATTCTGCATATTAAAGTAGACAGTTTAGGCTCACTATAATAACTATAGCGTATAGTTACTATATTTTAGTTAAATCTTACCTCAGTCTCCTTTGGGACATTTTTCATGTTTTTGTCCTGCTTATCATCAGTCTTTCCAGGTGAAGTCTTATCGCTTATTCCACCTTTTGGTAAGATTTTTTCCCCCCTAGAAATAACAGGTAAAATGAATATTGCAATCACATTCTGCTCTGTATTTTACACTATAGGCAATTTTGGCTTACTATAGTTACTATACTAATTATTAAACTTTAAAGTTAAATCTTACCTCAGTCTCCTTTGGTATATATTTAACTTTGTCTAGATCATTATCAAGCTCTCCCAAAGTCTTATCATTGTGTTTTGCAGGAGTCTTAGTGTTTATTGTATCTTTCAGTATTTTTTTTTCCTAGTAATAACAGGTAAAACAAATATTTTATTACTTTACATAATAAAGTCAGTTTTGGCTTACTATAGTTACTATAGCCTACTAGTTACTACACCTTAGTTAAATCTTACCTTCTCCATTGGCACATTTTTCACTGGTGTGTCCAGCTCACCAAGCTCTCCCAGTAAAGTATTATTGGTTATTTCATCTTTCGGTAGGGTTTCCTATAGAAATTGGTAAAATGTATATTGCAATCATGTTCTGTATATTAAAGTACACAGTTTTGGCTTTCTATAGTTACTATTCTAGTTTCTATCCTTCAGTAAAATTGGTCTCCTTTGGCACATTTTTCAGTGTCGTGTCCAGCTCATCATCAAGCTCTCGTAGTGAAGTCTTATCACTTATCACATCTTCCCATAACATTTTTTCCCTAGAAATAATTCTGCATATTAAAGTAGACAGTTTTGCTTTACTATAGTTACTATAGCCTACTAGTTACTTTCCTTTACCTAAATCTTACCTCAGTCTCCTTTGGTACACTTTTCAAACCACAGGCAACATGAATATTACAATCACATGTCGTATATTAAAGTAGTAAAGTAGTATTTGTAAATTTTATGTGTCTGGCTTCCGGTGTCATGCATTTCCAGCTATTGTTAGCTGTAAAAAACAGCTTGTTTTGCTGCTTCACATCACAGATTGGTGTGTCTTACTATATAATTTTAATGACCTTAATTATGAACACACTGGTTTGTAGTGCAAACTGTTTTAATCTTCTCATTATTTTCCTACAGTGGCTAATTAACCAGAAGTCTCATACATTCACAGAAAACGGCTTCCGCTTTGAAAAACAAGGTGGATAGCCTACTAGTTACTATACTTTAGTTAAATCTTACCTCAGTCACTTTTGGGGCATTTTTCATTGCGGTGACCAGCTCATCATCAGGCTTTCCCTTTAAAGTCTTGTCACTTATTATTTCATCCTTCATCCTTTTTGTTTCCTAGAAATAAGGGGTAAAATTAATATTGCAATCACATTCTGCACTGTATATTACACTATAGACAGTTTTGGCTTACTATAGTTATTATACTAGTTATTGAACATTAGTTAAGTCGTATCTTATCTTTGGTAAGATTAGTTTTCCCTAATAATTACAGGTAAAAATAATATCGCAGTCACCTTGTATTTTGTATATTAACCCCTTAACATTCCTGTCAAATGTACCTCAATGCAAAATGTCTCGCGGGTGAAATGTTGAAACGCTAAGGGGTTAAAGTAAAGACAGTTTTGGCTTACTATAGTTACTATATAATTACTATCCTTTCAGTTAAATCTTACCTCAGTCTCTTTTGGGACTCTTTCACTGGGACATTTTTCGTTGCCGTGTCCAGCTCATCATCTCACAGTAAAATCATTTCACTGTGGTAAACAGGAATGCTGAGGGCGAAAACAGTAGTATAGTTTTCATCATTTTGTTTGCCTGCATTAGTTTCTTAAGACTTTGGTTGTTTGAAGGCCAGAGGTACCTGATTCCACCTGTGCTGAATGCTGTGTATATTTATAGGCCTACTGTCAAAAAGGCAAGACTTGGCTACTAAGCTTCCTTTTTGCATCGTAAGCAAAGCAACGTTCATTGGCTGATAACAGTGTGCTCAGTGAACATCTTAATTGAGATGTAGTTGATAATTTGTCATAGGGCTGGGTGATCAAATGATAAGGATACGTATCATGATGTTCGATATAATGTTTATGCACCAAAAACAGAAAGAAACAGCACTACTTGATTGAACTGTGCCACACGTACCATTTATCCGCTCGGGTCACAGTTCAAACAGCAGCACAGCGTGTGCACACTCACTTACGAGAGCATTAAACAGCGCTGTGACATCCAATGAGAAGGTCTTGAATTCAATGACGAACAGTAACGACTTTGTGATTTAAACTAGTTTAAAGCCAAATAAAACAGCGCTGACAAACAGGAGTCATAAGGCATCATTTACCATGTTAGAAAAACTAACAGCACCATGGTATTCTGACGAAAATGTGGGATAATCACATTAAATTATATGATTAAAGTAGACATGTATTAAATGTATTAAAAGAGTAATAGCATATAATTACAGCATTTTTTTGTATTTAAGCTATAGCATTTATACTAAATGCATTTACTGCTTTTCATACGAATAGTTAGGCTATATTTTTACTATGGTATTGAGGTGCTATATGTGTGGTTTTAAACCTCCTGTTACCCTAAAATCCGCTAACACCTTTTTCCCCACTGGGGTCAATTTGGGGTCAATTTATTGACTACTTAAATAGACCTTTTAAATAAACAATCATTGACAGAAAACCTTTGCTTAGAGGCCATTTTCAATACAGAGAGAGAGAGCATAAAGGGAGAGCCCACAAAACACAAAGAGAAATGGTTCAGAAGGCTTCTGTGTAACCTCTTATATGTTTGCTCCTCCCCTGTAAAGCACGAGAATTATGTTTTAAATATTATACTGAATATATACAATTATAGTAAATATTATAAAATTACAGCAATTTATAGTGACCTCAGTATCACCAAAACAACCAAAAAACTGTATTTCTTTTGTTTTATATAGATACAAGAGCCTGGGGTCAAATTTCAAGGAAAACCAATATGACAAAACGGGTAGAGGACATTGAAAAATACCATAACGTTGTCCCCATTAAATTAGGAAAAGTCATTAAATCTGAAGCAAAAAAAAATATGTTAATCATATATTTATAGACGTTAAACATTGCATGGGGTCAAATTGACCCCAAGGATAATAAGAGGGTTAACTGTCATATCATGATCTAAATGTATGCTACTATAGAAGACCAATGGTTAATTTTACTCAAACAGAATAATTAGAATTTCACCACATAAAAATGAGGTTGTCACAATTTTTTACAGATGTCACTGTTTGTGATAATAACCATGAAAACTCAAGCTACTACTACTGTCAACTCAAGCTTTTGTTAAATGTGCAGAGACAAAAAATAAGTAAAATATTATTAATATTGCAGCCTGCACTGCAAACTGCGCTGAAGTTACGCATCATCAAAGTCAGGCAACACAAACCTGTTTCTTGATTTGAAACAATATCACTTATTAGAACATGCAGAAACTAAGAAACTAATTTTTATATGAAGATATTTGGAAAAATGACCAGAAAAGTGTGAAGAAGTTCTGATCATAAAGAGTAGTTCAAAACCACAACAGTTTGGTTTCTACAACTTTCACTTAGGAGCAAAAATATTAACCGACATGATTTTTTTCAGCCCTTATTTGTCACATTGCCCTAATACTGACAAAATGCCAAGACGGGTCATAATAATTTTGGGTAACAGGCCTCTAGGTGGGGTGTTGAAGGCCACATCCTGACTATGTTTGCTTGTGCAAATAAATTTCATTACTGCAAAATCAAACAATCAATACTGAAAGCTTTTGCAGCAAATTTGCATGTGCTCATACTTGCAGTTGCATGGAGATGCATTAGTCATACAGATGATGGCAGCAAATGTCCAATGATTATTAATAACATCTGATATCTAATTTTAACATGTTGGCTTGCTGAACTCAGTGTTAAAGACAATTTTAGGAACATGTATAGTATGGCAAGTAACCCCTTAAATGACACATTGATGAGTCTCACACAGAGGCTTGAACATTTTTAGACACTCAGGTCTCAGGTCAGGTATGGAATTCATTGCATAAAAATTATCCAACCAAATGACATCTCTTTTCTCAAAACTAATTTCTGAGGCATTTTATTACCCAAACTAATATTTAAAATGAACTATAAAACTAACAAAAACGCAAAGATTTGATCTTTAGATATATTATATAAAACCATAATTTTTTTTAAACATTCAAATTGGAATGTGAAAAATATTGTTAATATCCTTGATTGGCATTTGTTGATTAATGCATTAAAATAAATAATGTCATTAACACAACATTTGTTTTTTCTCTACCTGGGGTAAAAGAAAAGAATGACCTATGAATATAGAGTGCTAATGGTCAAAGGAGACACTGGACGTTGCAGTGCTGGACAAAAGGTCAAAAAGCCAGTACATCAGAGATGTCAGATTCAGGTTCTGGAGAGCCACTGTCCTGCAGAGTTTAGCTTCAGTTAGACACACCTGAACCAGCTAATCAAGGTCTTCAAGATTACTACAAACTTCCAGGCAGGTGTTTTGGATCTGGTTGAAGATATACTCTGCAGGACAGTGGCTCTCCAGAACCTAAATTTAAAAAAAAAAATGTGCGCTACATGCATCAAGGGTTTCTCTCTAAAAATGCATAGTATATTTGTGCGCACTTACCCCTTCATTGAAATGCTCTTTTCAGTCACTTCACAGAAAAACTGCACAAAATCTGTACTGTAACACATCACACCATATTTAAGATTGAAAAATTATATTAATGCAAATTTATTTCAGGTACAAAATTACATACTGCTACAGACAACGTAAATAAAATAATACTCTCAAAAAGACAACAAATAAATGTGATCCTTCATAAATTATTTTTACTTGGGTTGGGCATATGCAATCTTAACACATGTCAAGAGATTTTTCAGGAAAGCATGCAGAGGGATTTCATCTTGCTTGTCAGCAACAGTTTTGCAGGTTTCCTGAAACAAATCCAAATGTCATGGTTATTCTACTCAAACAAGATAGAGAATTTATAGAGAGAAGACATCAAGTTCAAGAGTGCAACTTACCATATGGCGATGGTTATACATGTTTAAATTCCTCATTAGTTTCTTGTCAATACGGAAATGGTCAAATTTGGCACCAGACAGCCCAGAAACCTTCTTTACTAGCTCTTGCTCAGCCTGGCAGAAAAAAACCTCACGCTGCAAACATTTTAAAATCACAAGTTAGACCAGGGCTTGAATCCTTTTAATTTAATCGTTAGCATTAAAAAAGCTATCAGAAATGGAAAAAGACGCTGAACAAAGTCAAGCTTACAAGCTTA
>JAHKKF010536412.1:9246-40577 GCA_019740295.1 Labeo calbasu
ACACACACACATATAAATGTCTAAAATATTACTTGAAAATTAGGTTTTAATTAAGTTGTTTATTTCTGTTCGTGATACTATCTATCTATCTATATATATATATATATATAATTAGTCTTTTACTTACTTTACGCTTCATTTTTAATTTTGATTTTTACACACTGCATATACTATTATAGTACTGTACTGTTAAATGTATTTTTATTTACTTATACTTAATTTATACCACTTTTAACTTTAACCACTCTTAAACCATATCTTTTGTTTCCCTTAAGCTCCTTTTCCCCCTTAGGCTCCTTTTTAGATTTTGCTTTATGAATACCTCTAAAACGTTTAAATCTACAATTACTTGGAGTAAACATTAAACGCCTTTTGAGTTTTCTGTTTTAGAGTGATTTAGACTGGTAAGTCAAAAAAGCAGTATATCGTAACCGAAAGAAAGAGTAGGCTTATTTATTTTGCCTTTGATCTGACTACTCCCAGTCGGGCTTCCGTAAGGCAGCAGCTCGGGCCTCCACGTCATCTTAAAGCTGATTGGCTCTGTTGTGACTGCGGAAGTGAGTCAGTGTTGTCTGTGTGTAGCAGGGCAGCTGGAGTGGAGCTCAACGGAATAAATATGCGTTAAATATTATATATTCTCATAATAACATTACAAAAACATCGTAAAGGCGTTTTAATATGGAGGCGCAAGATGGTGCGCGTGTCCGAAATGAAGATGTGCCTCCTCAGAACCAGGATCTGAGTTTTCTGCTGCCATCTGGTATGTAAACATGAGCCAGAACGTCACTTGATTGGCTTTTACTGAGCTGTCAGGATTAATCAGAAGTGTCATTTCTGCTAATGATATCTAATCTGTGACCGTAGGTTATAAAAGGACAATAGAGACGTCGATTTTGATATTTTAGAGCGCAGTAATGTGGATCTTATCAAGAAATGACTAGAACACGGAACGTTATATAGGTCAACACGACTAGTTACATTTTATAGGTTACTAAGTGTCAGTAAGATGCATTAATTATACTCTTATAAATTCAATAAGCCATTAACAAACATTATACAATACCTAATGATCAATAAATCACCAGTCCTCTTTTTGTGAAACTATTTGCTTAAAAAGTGTAATTCTTTCTTTAAAATAATGCTTTCGATATTTTGGCTAATGCAGTGTTATTCGCGGATTTAGGTATTTTAAAATATTTTGGGGTCTTCATTTTCCATAACACACCATCTTCAATATTTTTATGAAAAATTAAGCACATTTTATACTTTCAGTTTAAAAACATAAATATTTATTAGTATATTAAAAACATATACTCAGTATATGCACTACCTGTCAATACGTTTTTTAACAATAATATTTTAATGTTTTTTTTTTTTAAGAATTCTCTTCTGCTCACCAAGCTTGCATTTATTTGATCCAAATACAGCAAAAACAGTAATACTGTGAAATGTTTTTACTATTTAAAATAACTACTTTCTATCTGGGTATATTTTGAAATGTAATTTATTCCTGTGATCAAAGCTGAATTTTCAACATCATTTCTCCAGTCTTCATGATCACATGATCCTTCAGAAATCATTTTAATATGCTGATTTATTATTACTATTATTGTTATTATCAGTATTTAAAGCAGTTGAGTATATTTTTTCAGGATTCTTTGATGAATAGAAAGATCCGAAGATCACATTTATCTGAAATAAAAAGCTTTTGTAACATTATACACAAATGCTTTAAACTGATGATAAGGACGTGTATAATGATACAAAATATTTCTATTTCAGATAAATGCTGTTCTTCTGAACTTTCTATTCATCAAAGAAACCTGAAAAAAGTCTACTCTATATTATATATATAATAATAATAATAATAATAATAATAATAATTGTTTTTTGAGCAGCAAATCAGAATATTAGAATGATTTCTGAAGGATCATGTGACTGGAGTAATGATGCTAAAAATTCAGTATTGAAATTGCAGGAATAAATTAAATTTTAAAATATATTCAAATAGAAAACAGTTATTTTTAATAGTAAAAATATTTCAAAATTTTACTGTTTTTGCTACTACATGCTACTGTACTGTTCAAATACTTTTGACTGGTAGTGTATTTAATAAAGTGTTATTTTATGTAAGTTTCTTGACACTATAAATCTTTTTAATGGTATTTATCAAAGCTGTGAAACATTCATTGTAAAGAGAAATACAGCAATGAAAAATAAATAGATTATTATTATCTATATTTTTATTATTTTAAATATATTTAGTTTGTTACTATTTTAATTTATTGTTTTATTATTTGATTACTTAGCTCGTTGGTTTTGAATATCTGCATTTTTACACATCTGTTAAAATAAGTATTATCTACTTTATATTCATGTAATATAAAAGCTTCATGACATTTTTGACTAGATGAATGTTTCATAATTGTCTTATAATATTAGTGTTATTAATTAAAATGATTACTCGTACAGTGAGAGATTTTATATATCTATATAACTATATCTATCTATATAGATGTCTGCTTATTTTGTTGATATTATATCTACTATATATAAATTACTGATACAGTTAACAACAATGATCATCAATTATAATGCAGTTTATTTATCATGCTTTCATAAAGTGCATATAGACTGTGCAGTGCCTAGATTGTGAAACTGTGATTCTTTGATCAGTTACAGCTTTCCTGTCTGACTATGGCTGGTATGTGGCGTTCGTGTGTGTGGGAGTGTATCTTCTCATCCAGCATCTTCGCAAGAACAGATCTACAGACAGTCGGAGCTCGCCCGTCTCCACGACCAACCAAGGTCAGAACCAACAATGACTGCTGTCTGCAAATCAGTGAATACTGAGATATTAGAAATTCTTGCGATATCAAGAGGTGTGTGTCCCGTCTGCAGATCCTGACTCTGTGGTGAGGCGTCAGGCGGCTCTGGAGGCGTCGCGTAGGAGAATGCAAGAGGAGCAGGACGCCCGAGCGGCAGAATTCAGAGAGAGGCAACAGAGGGTGAGTGTCACACAGCACATCGTCTCACGCCACGTCCATCTGGTTTGTAGCATTCATGCCGGTTCCTCTGATCTGTTTAGCTCGAGGAGGAAAAGAGAAGACAGAAAATTGAGATGTGGGACAGCATGAAGGAAGGAAAGAGTTACAAAGGAAAGTTACAAGTTGCAGAGGTAAGTCTCCTGAGAATAGTGTCTCCAGGCCTCAGATGTCACGTGTTGCATTTACATGTTATTTCTCATTTCTAGAACACAGAAGAGGCCGCTTCCTCCAGCTCACTGAGACCAAAGACAGACAAAAAGCCCCTTCGCAACAGTGGTACGCAAGCATTATACAAATGTTACCATGGAGCACAAAACCAGACATAAGGGTGAATTTTCTGAAATTGAGATTTATGTTATTTTAAAGCTAAATAAATTTTCATTGATGTATGGTTTATTAGGACAATATTTGGCCCAAGATACAAAATTTGAAAATCGCCTTTAAAGTTGTCCAAATGAAGTTCTTAGCAATGCATATTACTAATCAAAAATTAAGTTTTGATATATTTACGGTAGGAACTTCTTCACATATCTTCATGGAACATGATCTTTACTTAATATCCTAATGATTTTTGGCATAAAAGAAAAATCAATCATTTTTACCCATGCCGTGTATTGTTGGCTATTGCTACAAATATACCTGTGCTGCTTAAGACTGGTTTTGTGGTCCAGGGTCACAAATGGTTAATTTTATTAAAATTTATTTTACTTTTTTTGGTTGTCGTTTTTTATAACTGTACAAAATTAATTAAAGAAAATACAGTACAAATAAAGAATACAAATTTTTTTTTAAAAAAAGTATCTACACTTTTAATTTCAAAGTATAAATATTTATTTTAGTGAATGAAAACTTTTTTTCATTTTTTCAAATGATTGTCATTTACTCTCATGTCATTCCAATCCTGTATCGGATTTTAAATGAACCAATAATTTTCTTTTTTGAGCGCACTAACCCAGAAAATCAACCCATTTTACACTTTTAGCCCAATATTTCACAGGGGAAAATGATCCTGGTTGCTAATCTATATTGCAATGGTATCCATTTATGCATTTGAGTGTTTCTTCTGTTTCTTGTCTTTTATAACTATAGAAAGTTAAATAAAGAAAATACAGTACAAATAAAATTAAATAAATGGAAAATGAGCACATTTTACACTATTTTAATGCATGTATTACTAAATGGGAAAATCTGCTAAAATGAAAATGGTCATGATTTACTCTCACTCATGTCATTCTAAACCTGTGTTTCTAAATGATGGAAGCATATTTTGAGGTCACTAACCCAAATAATAACCTATTTTTCAGAACAGGCCAATATTTCACAGGAGAAAATGATCCCGGTTGTTAATAGACATTGCAGTGACATTCAGACATTAACATTTGTGTTTTAAAATTTCAAAATTATAAATACAAAAATAAATTAAATACAAAATTACATTTTATAGAATAATTCCAAATAAATAAGAAATCTATTAGATATATATATTAATATTAAATGTATTAATACATCTCATAATGTTTTTATATTTATATAAATATGAAATATGTATCATAATTTGACATAATTTTGTCAATAATTATTTATTTTTTTTTTTTTCAAATGCAGTAATCCCAAAAATACTAGTTTTTCAGGATGTGCCAGTGTTTCACAGAGAAAAAAATGTATTGGTTGTTAATTATTTTATATTCAGACATTCCAGTGTTTCTTGTGCTCTTTTTATGGTATTTTATTTATGTAATTTTTGATTCCTATAGAAAATAGGTCAAATAAATTATGAAAAGTAAATTACATTTTGAAGTATGAATATCTTAGTGAGTGAAAAGCTCTACTAAAATGACAGTGTCATCATTTACACACCTGTATTTTCATTTTCAGAGGAAAATGCTCCTAGATGTTAATCAGTGTTTCAGGACTCTGTACAGTTCTCACACACAGTCTTGTGTTATTAATGTTGCTGTTTGTGTGTGCTGTAGGATACAGTCCTCTGTCTGGAGACGGAGGAGGAACGTGCTCCTGGAGACCTGGCAGGAGAGGCCCGTCCGCGGGCGGATGAGGTTAAAGGACGGTCAGACTGACCTCTGACCCTTTAACCCTTCACAGGAACACATAAATATTATCTGAATGAAGCTGTCAGCACTCGTCACAGGACAATAGCATATACGGTCATATTTAGTAAGAGTCTTCGTGCACATTTTCATTTTTCATTTTTTTTTTCAATGATAGGCTAATCAACTTATACATTCTTACTTTTTATTCACTCTCATGTCGTTCCAATTCTGTATGCTGTTTTTTTTTTTCAATGCAGTAGTACTATTGTACAAATTCAGAAGATGTGAAGTATTGTGTAGTGCATCGGTTGACTGGACAATTTTCTAGTTCTTTTAAGGTTTTTTGGTCCTTTCTGGAGCTGCATTTGCAGTCATAATAACATGGGTGAGTCAGTAAAGATAAAAAAAATTGTCCATTTTGTTTGTTCTTTTAACTTGAACAAGTGTTTTTCTTTACTTGCACATTATAATTAAGATGTGACTGACAGCTTCTAATGACGCCTCCTCATCAAAGGTATTAATACTCCTGGGGCAGGCTGATGATTTTCAGTAATAAACGTGTTCCTGTTTTTAGCTTTTGCACTTATGAAGGCTGTGCTAAATAAACACCTAGAGAGAGTAAATACAAATGCAAAGTGCTACGTTTATATCATTTTGAAGTGTTTGTATTCTGTTGTAAAAGTAGGCATTGCTGTTTCCATCGATGCAGTGGTTAATGATGCATAAAAGCAGTCTACTGTATGTGGTGTGAGGTCTTTGCTGTTTTCTAAAGCATTTCTTTAGGAATGACGTGTCAGTGTCATTGTATTGTTCTCGCTTTATAGTTTCTCTGAATTAAAATGCATACTTAATGTTTGTCTGTGTTTTAATTGTCAGGAAAACAGATTTCACTGTCCCCTCTTGAATTTGAGGACTGTCAAAGTAACAATACACAATTTTTAAAAAGATGGAAAGAGATTTTTAGGATTTACAGAAAGTAAAAACTGTATATTCTTATTTTTAAAGAAATAAACTAATTGTTCTAAAAAAAAAATTGTGAATTGTTAGTATTTCATGTTAGCAGGTCATTATAGTCAACTAAAAACATTAAAAAAAAAATTTGTTTCTCGCACTAAAAAAATCATTATCAGAAGTAAAACAACATAAAAACTAATTTTAGCGAGTTGCCATAATTTCTTATTTTTATTTAGTTTAACTGATGTAGTAAAATAACTGAAATAAAATTAATAAAAACTGTATAGCCATAAAAAAACGAATAAAAATGACAAAAAACACTGAATTACTACAACTTTAAAATGAAAGTGGAAAATGCAAAAATAAACGATTATTCAAAATATTAAAAACTAATAGTATAAAAAAGCTAATAGTAATATGAATTATTCAAATGTACTCTTATGTTCAGTTAATCCTGATATTGTGATCAAATTCATGAATATGTCCATCTTGTGTGTGTAATATTTTATCCATACACGCTTCGACATGAAAACACCGCGGAAGAGGAAAGACTCGACTAAAATACGAGCTGTAATCTCGCGAGGACACACTTTATCCACTAGATGGCGAGATTAGCACGTGATTTGGAACATAACGGTTTTCTTCACAGTTTTAAAAGGGAGGAATTCCATTATAAAATTATAGAATTAGGATTAGGAAATCATCATTTGGCTATTAAATATGAAATATAAATATGTAATTATTATACAGAATTTTCAAAATAAAATAAACTGACCTTGACTTGATAAAACGTTTTAAACTTATTTTATGGCAGGATCCAAATATTGTTATGGTGTGAAAATATTTAAGTAAGCCACACCAAGTGATTGCTAGATTTTATTAATATTTAAAATAAATATATTTTAGTTTATTTATTTTTGTATAGCTTATTGAGAGATTGGCAAGAGTCTGGACAATTTGGGCAAAAAAATCTTATTTATTTATTTATTTATTAAGTTATTTTCAGACGTAAATATGCATCAGCAACAACTTCTTATTCTAAATCTTATGTCTAGTTTTAAAGTTCTTCTATAATTATGTAAAAGAAAATAGAAAAGTGAAAATGTACTTTTAATACATATATAATATTACTAATGCTTTATTAAATAAAAATCCATTGTCATTTTTTGGTTCATAAACAACAGATTTTTTTCCAAGTAAATAAACCTGGCTAGTTTCCTGATAAATCCTACAAAAGAACAATTCACGTGAAAAAAGACGCAACTCTTTTCCCAGGCATGAAACGTCATCAGCTAACTGTACGCAGCCACTCCGCTCGGCCAATCAGCGACGAGCTACGGCGCCTCCAGCGTGTCAAAAACCCTTGACGGTTAAGCCGCGTCGCCGCAGACGCGTTTCAAGCACTCGCGCTCACTCACAATGGCGAGATAGTCGCGAGAATGAGGATGCAGTCGCGCTTCTTGAGACAGCAGACCGTTAATTTCCCCTGACTTATCACCGATTCAGGCTCGAAACGACGGAGATACGTTCACGAACCCGATCATGGCTCGCGAGGAGCGGATAGTTGGCGTTTAGATGGCAGTGGCTGGTGATATACGGGGACTGGAGCGCTGCAACGTACACAGCAGCGGCAGTAGACGGTGATCAGCGGTGACCATGCTCGGACCCAAACCCAGCGTTCTGGACGGGACAGCAGCACCGGGTGGCGTTTAAAAAAACACGAAGGCGTGAGAAAATAAAAGCCCTGAGCGATCCGGAGGTGTGAGTGAGTATACGCTGAAATGGCAGGCAGAAGCCGCAGGTCGTGGTTTAGCGTGTTGCTGGGTCTGGTGGTCGGGTTCACACTGGCGTCCAGGCTCATCCTGCCCCGGGCCACTGAGCTCAAGAAAGCGGGTCACAAGCGGCGGGCGAGCGGCGGCACGGGCGGCTGCGGAGGTGGAGCAGGGATGATGATGATGAAGAAGGAGTACGGAGGGGCGCTGATGCCCAGCACGGAGAAGCCCGCGGTGCCCCAATCCAGCAGTTTCCTGTTCGTGGGCGTCATGACCGCGCAGAAGTACCTGAATAACCGCGCCGTGGCAGCATATAGGTAAATTAGTGAGTCCACGTACGAACAATTGCCATGGTAACCATAAATTCCCCCCAAATACAACATATTTACGACGTAGTTAATGTTGCCACAGATTTATTGTAACGTTAATAGTAGTAACGATAATGTTGGTGTTTTTTTTGGCGGAGACAGTGGTTACCTTACCAAGGTAAATCATGGTAAGGATGGGGAGACGTCAGGGCTGTGAAGAAGATATTTTATTTCAGCTTTTTAGACAGTAGTTTCTGTGTAAAAAAACAAATATGTGTGTATGGGCCGGGAAATATTCGTCCGCTGACGAGAAATCACCGCGGTAACCGTCGTTTTTTAACGATATGTCAGTTACTTTTTACTTCTGTAAAATCGAAATAATTGAATATGGGATTTTAAAAAAGAATTTTGTTGTAACGTTGACACAATAATTTTATGGTTTTGTCAGAAAAAGTGGAATTATGGTCAGGGATAGATGTTTTATTTCAGCTTTTTAGTCAGTAGCACTTGTGTAAACCGTAATTTCTGCCGAAATGTCATAGTTAATTTTTACTTTGTAATGTGGAAATAATTTAACACGTAATCTTCTCAAAAAATATGACATTTTTATAGTAGTAGTAACCGTAATTTTATGGTATTTTGGTGCAGACAGTGGATACCATGGTAAATTATGGTAAGGATGAGAGAGGCCAGTGTTATGCTGAATTGTTTAATTTCAGCAGTGTTTTTTTAATCAATTGTGTAAATTCCAAATAATTTTCAGGGTCATCTTCGAAAAATATTTTGACAAAAAGTACCACACTTTTATTGTAATTGTAACAGTAATTGTATGGTTTTTTTTGGTGGAGACAGTGGATACCATAGTAAATTATGGTAAGGATGGAGAAAAGTCAAGGCTATGCTGGAGATATTTTATTTGAGGTTTTTAGACAGTAGTATTTGTGTAAAGAACAATGTGTGTGTGTGGGTGGGGAAAATATTTGTTCGCTTATGAGAAATAACCGCGGTAACCATCGTTTTTTACCGATATGTCAGTTTTTCTTCTGTAAAGTGGAATGATTGAATACGGGATCTTCTTTAAAAAATCATCTTGGGAAAAAAACTGTTTTATTGTAGTAGTAACAGTAATTTTGTGGTATTTTGGCAAAGACAGTGGTTACTGCGGTAAATTATGGTACGGATGGATATTTTATTTCACCTTTTTAGTCAGTAGTATTTTTGTGTTTGCATGTGTGTGTGTGTGTAGTTGAATATTCGTAATTCAATGCATCCACATATGAGAAATTGCAATATTGACGGTAATTTCTGCGAAATGTCATAGTTAATTTTTACTTCTGTGAAGTGGAAGTAATTTAACACATGATCTTATTAAATATACCACACTTTTATTGTAGTAACATTAATGGTAATTTATGGTGTTTTGGTGGAGACAGTGGGTACCATGGTCAATTATGGTAAGGATGAGAGAGGCCAGTGTTATGAGGAATTATTCAATTTCAGCAGTCAGAATAATTTACAGGATCTTTTTCAAAAAAATATTTTGACAAAAAAAAAAAAAAACACCACACACTTATTGTAGTTGCAACAATTGTAATTGTATGTTTTTTGGCAGAGACAGTGGATACCATGGTAAATTATGGTATGGATGGAGAGGGGTTATGCTGAATCAGTTTATTTCAGCAAATTCTTGTATGCGCCATTGTTTCCTCAGAAGTTGCAAAATTTTACTTCTGAACGTCGTAAAAATTTAATACAGGATCTTTCTCAAAGACTGTAAAAGCCCTCAGATTCTTTCTGTCACATTTGATGGCACGTTTGCCAAATACAGTTTTACTGTAGTAAGATATTAATAAAATTATGTCTTGGTTTAGATTTGGGATTGAAAGAGAGAACAGGGTTATGCTGAATCATTTTCAGTCAGCTTTATTTCCTCTTTTGGGGTTTAAAAACGAAGAATCACCTTGATTGACATAGTTTCTGCCAAGATGTTATAGTTACTACATGGTATTAGTTTTGTAAAAGCATAATGATTGACTATAGAATCTTCTTCAAATAATTTAAGAACCCCTGTAATTCTCTCAGTTTTTTTAACAGCACATTATTATTATTATTATTATTATTATTATTATTATTATTATTATAGGAGTAGTGTTTGTGTGGTAAGGAGGGGCCGATGGCCCAGGGCCAACGTGAAAGACGCTCGGGACAGTTGACGAATTTGTCACTGGCCCGATCGGGCCACTGCTGCGCCATCACAAAGTTTTATCATTTGCATGTTTTTTTTGAGCCTTGTTCATTTAAAATTTTAAGCGATCACAGAGAGACACGTCTCTGACAGACAAATGTAGGACAAAAGTATGTCAGATTACCTGTCTTGACGAGTAACTTTGTAGCTTTAACAATGATTAATCTGTATTTAATTTCTACAGTAGAGTAACGTTACAGATGCACCGATCGACCGGACATATTTCAACCGATTTCTTCTCCGGGCTTGCACACAAACTGTACGCAATCATTTTTCAAAATGTCGTGTGTGGAAATACTCTTTAAGCATGCGTTAACAGAGGTCAGAGACGCTGAAGACGAACGCAAAGTGGAACAAATACTGTAGCAGGCAGAGCAAGATCACGGTTCACAATGAGCGAAATATTGGAAATATTATCCTAAATATTGAAATGGGGGTTTATATGAATGTATCTGTGAGGGTTTCTTTCTTGTTAAGAAAAGTTTACATGGCATTTTCTTTTCATTTGCCTCTGTATAATGCATTTCAACTAGTGTTCGTAAGCATGGCGCTGCTTTGTTTACAGAGGTAACCAAGAAAACGTAATATCGCTGTAAAAGCATCCCCTAAAGCATCTTTTCATTTTTAATAAACTAATAATAAAATAATTTTTTAACAAACAAATAATGTTTGGAATTCAAAATTGATAACAAGTATTGTACAATTTAATTGGTATGTAAAAGTTTGGTGTCATTAGAGATGGATGGGCGATATGGGCTTAAATTTATCACGATATATCATGATATCTGCCTCATTCTGTCATTTGAAGCCACGTCTGATCGCAGAAGGTTATTTAAAACACTCGACTATGTAATGAAGTTAATTTAGAGAAAAGGCATGTCAACAAATGATATCATAGTTGGACAACAGGTTTGTAAACAGGCTCATATACATGCAAAACTGTATCGCACACTTTATCATTGTTATCGCGGGAAGACTAATGCTTATCGTAGGGAAACTTTTTACCGGTATATCGCAAACGATAAGATATTGCCCATCCCTAGGTGTCATGTAAAGCTTATTTATTAAAATATAAGATAACATGGGGAAGAACAATGACAACAGCAACAAATTTTTTTTTTTTTTTTTTTGTGTCAGGACCAGTGAAAATTTTGACCGGGCAAGTAAAAACTTGGACCGCTGGCCCAACCGGGCCAGTACAGAAAATCCTTAGTGTTGAGCCCTGTAGTTACTATGGTAATTTGTATAAGGATGGAGAGAACAGAGATGTGCTGAAGCAAGCATTTATGTCATACGTTTAATCAGCAGTAATTCCTCGCCGGAGAGGTTTTTCAGGGTGAATTGCCTGGGTTGGCCTTGGTGGAAAAGCCAGAGCATCATGGGAGTATTTACGATGGCTGAATCTCTTGTTGCTGTATTTCCTACAGTTAAGTGCTTATAGTGCTGCGCAGGAGCGATTTGAAGATGTTCACAAACGATTACAAAACCACATTACTTCTGGTCTGCAGTCTCCAGTATTTAATATTATTTTTTGATTTGCATTTGTAAGCAAGATGCATTTATTTCATGCAAGAAAAAGAACAAGGTTGTCTTTCAAACCAGATCTTGGCTGTTTCTCCTGTTTTGAGTGCTGAATGTCAGACTGACACCATGTCTGCACTGCAGAAGTGTGTGAAAGGTTCACACTGGTATCTTTGGGTTCCCCTTTAGTTGCAGAGAACAGGAAGTATGGTTTTGTTAAAATTAGATGCTGGCAAGGAGAGTGGATATTATCTGGAGGAAAACAGTGCAGTCTTTTCCACGTGCTGACATGCAGGACAAAGTGTATTTCAGAGGCTTGTGCTCGGTTGTCTGCAGTGTTAAATCATGTGCATCTCCTGAAGCCCTGCTGAATTGATTCAGTTGCTGTTAGCGTCCTCCTACAGGGTCATGGCAGAATGAAGCTTTTGGCATTTTATCCTTCTGTTGAGTGCTGCATTTAGTTTATTGGTTGTCTTTCCACATGTTTAGAGTGAATCAGCTCGGGACTTTGTTTTCAAACCGTGTGAATCATCCTAATGCTACTCCTTGCTTAATCTTTTCATCTGATAATAACTTGCAGCACTATTTCTAATGCCACAATAACAGAGCAATAGCACTTAACCAAGTTTTTTTTTTTTTAATTATCAAAGCTGATACTTGCAGTACATAATTTTGGATTTTTTTTTTTTCTGGGATTTCTGTATTTTCTGACCTGAAGCATGATAAAATCTTGCAGCGATGCACGGCACTGTGTTCATTTACACATGAGCAGCTCGTGATCCGGTGGTTTTAAGTGCTCCAGAGCTGCTCATAGTAAAAACTGTTCTCTGCAACCACTGTGAGATTGGGTCAAGTTTGATTAAGTCTGGTAATGTGAATTTGCACCAAACATCTTCAGAGATGTGCAATGAGAATTGTTTATAAATCTGTTGTCACTAAAACAGAACCTTTAAAATCTCCCTAGTTTTCCTCAAAAAAAAAAAGCAAAAAAAAAAGCCCTATTTTAATGTTTGAAAGCAAGCAAATCAAGTCAGCAATAAATATTAGTATCGTAATTTTACATTATTATTATTATTATTGTTGTTGTTGTTGTTGTTGTTGTTATACTTTTTTTTATTTTATGAATTAGTATTGCAATTTTACATTATTTTATTTTATAGTATTTATTTTAAAATATATATCAATATCTCTTTAATTTTTTGTTATTCTTTTATTTTTTGTATTTCTTTTATTTCAATTTATATTATTGCAACAGTAATTTATTTTTTCTTAATTTGTATAATGTATAATAAAAAAAAAATAATAATTTGGATAACAATAATATTTTATTATTATAATTATTATTATTATTATTAGAGTTGTTGTTTAGTCATATGTGACCCTGGACCACAAAACCTGTGGCCCGGGGGATATTTTTAGCAATGGCCAACAATATACTGTATGGGTCATCATTGATAAATATTTCTTTTATGCCAAAAATCATTAGGATATTAGGTAAAAATCATGTTCCATAAAAATATTTTGTAAATTTCCTACCTTAAATATATCAAAACATAATTTTTGATTACATGCATTGCTAAGAACTTCATTTGAACAAATTTAAAGGCAATTTTCCTTAATATATAGATTTTTTTTTTTTTTTGGCACCCTTTAGATTTTCAAATAGTTGTGTCTTGACCAAATATTGTCATATCCAAACAAACCATACATCAATGGAAAGCTTATTTATTCAGTATAATTCTCGGTCAAACAATGTACCCTTATGACTGATTTTGAGGGTCACATATTCAGTGACCAAAAAAAAAAAAAAAAGATTTTCCTTCACATGCCTGATAATACATTTTAATAAAAAAATATTGGTTGATCACTGATTGAGAACTGTTTAGTAAAGCATCTTTTTTGTGTTATGGTGCTCACACACATTTCTTCTTTTTCTTTTTTGCGTCATGTAGAACCTGGGCTAAGACCATCCCGGGCAAAGTGGAGTTTTTCTCCAGCGAGGGTTCAGACACGTCGATCCCGATCCCCATCGTGGCTCTGCAGAACGTGGACGACTCGTACCCTCCTCAGAAGAAGTCCTTTATGATGCTCAAGTACATGCATGACCACTACCTGGACCAGTTCGAGTGGTTCATGCGAGCCGACGATGATGTCTACATCAAAAGCGAGAAGCTGGAGAGCTTCTTAAGGAGTCTCAACAGCAGCGAGGCCATCTTTCTTGGCCAGACGGGCATGGGCGCCCGCGACGAACTGGGCAAGCTGGCCTTGGAACCGGGCGAGAACTTCTGCATGGGCGGCCCTGGTGTGATCATGAGCCGCGAGGTGCTGCGCAGGATGGTGCCCCACATCCGCCAGTGCCTGCAGGAGATGTACACCACCCACGAGGATGTGGAGGTGGGCCGCTGCGTGCGCCGATTCGCCGGCGTCCAATGCGTCTGGTCCTATGAGGTAAGAACGTGCAATACACCTGGATACGCTTGTGTAATTACAGGGCCACGGCAATCATGTGACCAAGCAGGGTACCGCTTGTATAATTATTAGTGTCCTATATTCCCAGCAGCTCTGGCTTGAGGTTTCTAATGGGTATTGTTTGAAAATCAGCCTCTTCATTGAACTCTCTGAGCTGCAATTTTCGGGTACTGGAAATTATAGGTTGGAGCAAATCAGAAAAGGCCTGCGTTCTTTTCACCATCAAAACTCCCAGGTGGCTTTGATCCTTCAAAGGATTTTGCCGATACCTGACCAGGTATTACAGAGAGGGAGCTGGACAATAGTGGAATGCTATCAAACGGGAGCGCAGCCCATCTCTGCTGTCCAGGGATGGTTGGTCTAGATCAGCTGTTTTATAAGGGCTGTTATGGGGTGACTCATAGGAAATGAAGCTTTGGACGCTGACTTTTTGAAAGGGTGACCTCTGACCTTGGAGAGATGAGATGAGTCATCGTCTCTTCAGTGGGTAGAGTTCATAATGTGCTATGACAGCCTCTTCCTCCCCTTTTCTATTTGTGAACAAGAAAAGACGGAGAAATGTTTTGTAAAAAGAAGTCATTTGCATCCAGGTGAATCTCATGCACCGTACAGAGAACATATTTGTCATATGTCACACAAAAACTAAACATTTGCTTTATTTTGCATTAAGAAAATGCAAGCCTAGTTTAAGACTGAAGTAGTTTTTTTGCATCATTTTCATTACAGTGCGACCATTTCAGTAGCATTTGCGCCTGAAAACTACTGCGTGCGACTATGAACTGGTCATCATATTTGTGTTTGCGCTGAGGGGAGCTTCGACGGTTTCTACGTGTTTTTGCAACGTTGAGTAATGTATCACAGACATATCTCACGAATGCTTCATAAACAAAGTGTAGAGTGAGTGTAAATAAGAGATTTATTGTGCAGTGTAGAGAGCTTCATTGATTATAATGGAACTTTGTGAGGTTGCAAGATGTGTGACAGCTTGTAATGATTTTTTTTTTTTAAGGGAGTTTGTAAATGTGATATTGATTTAATACAACAGTTCAATCAACAAGAAGTCAGTATTCAGTGACGTACACTGTCTGACTATAACACTATTGCCTGATTTTGCTCTATTTCGTCATCGGAAAAAGTTTGTATCAAAGTCACAGCTGAGCTGCTGCACATTTCCATTTAGTTTACGAATGAATGTGCGTTTTTAAACAAATCTAGTGAGTCAGTGATTCAATTTCCCATTCATAAAGACAGTCACTTGCTTTATTCCTGAATGAATCAGCTGTTCGAACGAATCAAATGAATGAATGATTCAGTAATTAAATCACTGAATTGCTGCCAGCTACTGGCAGATTTAGTTTCATTTTTAAAGTATCTTTTTTAGTTATTTAAGTCATTTGATATTTTTATATTCAAAGTGTTACACTAAAAACATTCATCTCAACATGAATTTAATTGCACTCATGCCACCTCTGAGCCTCATTAAACATCTGAAAATACACCTACAACCCACTTTTGTGTTCTTCTGTGCCACCTCTGTAGTACAAATTAATTTTGTTAATACTGATTTCATTTGATTGGTAACTTATTCTGTGACACAAAAGATGACATACTTATAATAAAGTTAGAAAAATGCCATTACAAAGGTAAAAAAAAAAAATTCTCCTGTAAATCACTTTAAGGGCTCAAATATCACGTAAGGGAAAGGCTAATTTTTGATTAGATTAGTTTGATTACTGATTAGAAGGTTAGAAGTGCTCCTAAAAAGAAAAGTAAGTGCAGAGCCCTGCATGACTCTAAAGCAGTTTTTTAAGATTCAGTTCTTATTACCATAAGGATTCTGGATATTTTCATTTGCAGTAGTTTTTGGACTTTTGTTAGATTTTTATCACTTTTCAACCAGCTGCTTGGTAAACCTTTACAGTAAGGTCAATAGTGTATTAACTAAATGTATGTTGAAATTAATATTAACTAAGAATTGAGAACCGCTGCCTTATCGTAAGCCTTCTTTTGTTCCCGCAGACGTTTTCCTCTTGTTTTTTTAATTCGCCATCTCTATTTTTCTGTCAATGTCCGGCTAACGCCCTGTGCACTGAGCGCTCTCTCTTCCCCATCATGAGTAGACACGCCCCTTACTGCTGATTGGCTACAGGTTTGTTTTGGTAATTGGCCCGACTCCGTTTACTAAAGCGTTTTTGAAAAAATACATACCCCACCTTTAATGTTAACAAATATAATCTTATTACAGTAAAAACAAATGGGTATTTTTTTTTTTTCTTACACTGACAAATGCCCAATTCCCATTACCCCAAAAATATCTCATTCTTATGATTGTTATGGGTAACATCCTTAAATATACTTTATTAGTTTTAAATTAAGTATTTCAATTACAGTAATTGTACTCGAGTATAAACTGCAGTATTGAAAATGTATTGAGAATGAATGTTGCAAATAAAGCAAAATATTTGAAATAATATTTTAAAATGATATTTGCAATGCAAAATATCACGGTCCTAAGAATAGCCTTCGTCATGCAAAAATATTATTTGATTTTGCATTGAAATGTGACCCGGGCATGTTCCTCCATCTACATCTTCAGGTGTTTACTATGGAAAAGGGAAAGGAAACTGATATTTAGTGTGGCTCTTTAATGTTTTATCTGGATTTCCTTCTTTTTTTTTCTTTCAAATAGGCTTTGGATCAGTCAGATGACATGAAGCCGCTCTTTCCCATTTTCTGCTAGTTTCGAGTAAGGCACTTTGCATTTTTCTCTAACATCCCGAATAAGTCTTTGCGTATCGTTTAGTCTACCGAAACCATCCGTCAAGTTGAGATTACCTTTTTTCCATCCGCTCCTGATGAAGGAGCGATCCGTCAGCGTAAATGTGACATCGCTTTTCACAAATTTGCAAAGTGGAAAAATTAAAGGGTTGGAAAGTTATCAGAGGTGCTCCATGAATCTTTTTCGGCTTGTGGAATGGGGCGGAATTGGAACCTCTGAGTCCTAACGAGTCTCCCCCGTGACTGGGGCCGCTGGGATTTTAATGCGCATTTGATGTGTGCTTTAATTACAGCCGTGCAGGATTAGTTAGAGACGGCACAGCTGGGCAACCTGCTATTAATGTCGGAGCGTTCTGCCTCTGGTTCTTTATGGAAACGGCCTGGACCTACTGCACTGCAAGTCTCGACGGGCCCCGCGAAAGCTTCAGCCTCGTAAAGTGACCTCAAAGACCTCACGGCTCAAAATGGCAGCCGGTTACTCCCTTAAATACTGATATTAAGCGTCTTTGTCTGTTTGGAGCTCCTCAGATGTGTATCTGTCTGTGCTGCTGCTCAACTTCTGTTTGTTTATGGCCAGAGCGCAAACAGTCTCATCTGACCTCCGCTTTGGGCTCGCAGCTACTTGAGATGATTCCTGGCACAATTTAAGTAGCCAGTAACAAAACAGACTCGTTTTCTCTAGCATCTAATTTGTTGCATTTGCTAAGCCACTTTTGACTGTACAGTTACTCAAATGGTTCCTCGATTGACCGAGGGACTCGAGCCATATCCAGAGGCTAGGATATCACAGAGACGTGTGGGTGTTTTGCACGGACAGACACTCTTCTATCTAATCTTTTACACTTCACCAGTGATATCAAACCTCAGCCCGGAGCTTGTCACCTGTGTCGTATTAAAGCTGTCGATCTGGGATGTGTCTCGCAGCTGCTCTGGTATCTCTCACATGCCGACCTTGTCCTGCCCTCATCGCTGCCTTCCACATGTTAGTGTCTAAACATAACCGTTCTGTCTTTGCCATTCCTGCTCTCTGTGATGGATATATAGAATTACTTAATTGATGATATACACTACCATTCAAAAGTTTGGGATCTGTAAGATTTTTAATGTGTTTGAAAGAAGATTCTCGACCCCGCCAAAGCTTCATTCATTTGTTAAAAATACAATAAGTATTATTATTGTGTTATTTTTTTTGTTGGTGTTAATAATAATAATAATAATAACTATAATGTGTATTCAAAATTAAAATCATTTAAAATGTTATTATATATAATAATAATAATAATAATAATAATAATATAATAATAATAATATAGATTTTTTTTGTTCAATTAAAAATTAAAAAATTAAAAAATCATGCTGAATTAGAACATTCTAAAATATAAATTCTACAAATTATAAATATAAAATTATTGCTATAAAATTTAAAAACTAATAATAAATTACATAAATAATATAATATTAAATATAAATAAAAAAACATGAAGAATTAGAACATTTAAAAATATAAATTCTACGAATTATAAATATCGTTTTTTATAAACTAAAAAATTCTTAATAAATGACAAATATAACATTTAAATATAAAAATTACGAAGAATTAAAACATTTAAAAATATAAATTCTACAATTTATAAATTGTTATAAAATAAAAAAATGAATAAACAACAACAAACAAACAAACGAACAAATAATATAACTGATTAATAGATAGATTATCATTCAGTTAATACACTGTTTTCATTTATTTTAAAATGATATAGTTGAACATTAGAGCATGTAAAAATCTGAATTATGCACAATATAAAAAAAAATGAATGTATATAAAAACTAAATTATTTGGTGGTAATAACATTAATAATAATAATAATAATAATAATAATAAACGTTTTTGTTTGATCACTTTTATTAACTTAATCACTTTTATTAGCAAAAATTAGTAACAGTTATTAACAGTTACTAATTTTTGTTAATAAAAATTGATTTAAACTGGAACATTTAAAAATATGAATTATACAATTTCAAAATAAAAATAAATTTATTGATAAATAACATTTAAATTATAGTGTATATAAGTATATAATGTTTTTTTCTGTGACGGCTGAAAAGAGTGTATGGTAGGGCTTTGTAATAAGGTGTCATTTGTTAACATTAGTTAATATATTAACTAACATGAACAAACAATGAATAATGCATTTATTACAGTATTTATTAATTGTTGTTAACATTAGTAAATACAGTTGTTCATTGTTATGTTCATGTTAAACACAACTTTTGATTTTAATAATGCATTAGTAAATGTTAAAATAAATATAAACTAAGATTAATAAATGCTGTAGAAGTGTTCATTCTTAGTTCATGTTAACTGTTAACTGATGAAACCTTCTCGTAAAAAGTGCTACCGAACAAAATTATGTAATATAGAGCCTCTATAATAATCTTTAATCATTCTAAGATGCTGATTCACTTCTCAAGAAACATTTCTTATTATTATCAATGTTAAAAAAAACTGTTGTGCTGCCTTTTTGTGGAAACAGTGATGCGGTGTCTTTTTTTTTTTCAGGATTCTTTAAGAAAAGGTTTTAAGAGCAGCATTTATTTACTTTTGTAACATTATAAATGTATTTACTGTCACTGTTGAACCAGCTGTAGTGTAGTTTTGCGGTTGTGATGCATATTAAAGTTTGTATCTTGCGCTTTTTAGTAAAACACAGAAAGTTGTGTAACATACTATCCTTTAAAATCCCTTCTCTGAGCCACGTTATTAAATGTAGACACTGAATGCAGAAGTGAAGGCGTCTTGTTCGGCAGAGCAGTTTGGTTAATCTTTACACCAATTATGTTGTCACAGATGTTCTGTCTGAACGACGTGTGGGACTTCAACTCGCAAATTACAACCGAAAGAAGAGCCGTCTTAGATATTCCAAACAAATGTGCCAATTAGGAGCGTTGTAAAGTGGTAGTTTGTTCCATTGAAAATGGCGAACAGCCCTCGAGGAAGAACAATGCAAGACGCTCCTCGCTTGTCGCGTCGTACGCGCATTGTCTCCCATCGTGTGACTCGGAACGATCGCTCGCATTCTGATTGATATTGACAAGCCGTTCCTTGGCCATTATTTAGTTGTCAGCCCATCTGTTTGCTCAGAAAACAGCCGTAAATGGCGACACAAAGAATGGAAGCTGAAAGCCAATATTGGCCTCCACATTTTTTCCATCTGCGCCCCTGATTTATGACTCTGTTGTCACTAAACTGTCAGTGCATTTATTTGGTCAGTCCGTTGTCTTGTTAGAATAGATAGAACATCTCAGAGTCTTGCACAATAAGACCAGGGACATTTTTATTGATTAAGTAAATTGCAAAAAACAAAACAAATGAATACTTTTATTCAGCGAGGATGCATTAAACTGATCAAAAGTGACACTGAAGACATCTTTCTGTTCATTTTCCACAAAAGTCATGTTTTCAACATTGATGATAATCAGAAATGTGTTTTGAGCAGCAAATCAGCATATTAGAATGATTACTATAGGATCACTAAAGACTGAAGTAATAATGCTGAAAATTCAGCTTTACATCTCAGGAATAAATTTAATTTGACAATACATTTACATGGAAACCAGCTATTTTAAATAGTAATAATATTTCACAGTTGTACAGGTTTACCGTATTTTTGATCAAATAAATGCGGACTTGGTGAGCAGACGAGATGTGGGTGTGTTTTTTAGATCTTTTCTCCTTCACGTTGAGCTCCTTCACTCAGAGCCTGTAACGGATACGTCTCATCTGGCCTGCAGCCAGGCCCTCGAGTCGTTTTGACATCTATCTTCACGTTGGCATCGTGCCGTGACTTTATCTGCTTCCGGTTCCCGTGTAATGATGATTACATCTATCTGCGAGTTTTCAATTACAGGCGCTCTCACGCATGATTCAGCTCCCTGTGCGAATTCAGCAGAAGTGAAACTTGTCTTTTCAAGCACGCATTTCCACATATCTGTTGTGTCAGTGTGACCACAGATCTGTGTCATAAAAGTCATAAACCCTCGAGTTGCTGTTTGGCTATTGGTTAATGTTATCCAATGTCAATTTGATCAACGTTTTGCTTTACGTTTTGGAGCCGTGAATTGTTCTGAAGCAAGTAATAAGACCATGAACCTTTTAGCAGCAAGTAGAGTCAGTTTTGTTTTCATTTTTCCTTTTGTTTGTTTGAAATGTTGGTTCCTGTGATTGGTGAAAAGCACTTTTTGCGCCAATTCATCACTGATACTCAAAATATTGAGTTGTGTTTTAAACACTGTCGTATGGCTGAAGTATTTTGATGTTTTGTTCATTTTCTCTGCCACTTAAACCACTTTATGGTCCAGACCTCTGTTCTCTCACCTTCTTCTATGTGTCACATAGTGTCTCAATAAGACTTGAGTTTCTTTTTCTGCTCAGACATCCACAGGAAGTCAGCCTCCCACACGCATATTCTGTTCTTCGAGCTCTAACAAACAAACGCCTGTAGTCGCGTCTATTTCTTGCCACTCGGCGAAGCCCGGAATTATACTGCCATGCAGTCCTGTATTTTGTGGCCATTTTCATGGAATCTTTTTTGGAGATCTATGCAAGATGGGTCATTATTGCGCTCAGTTATAGTGTTTTTAGGATTGGCGGCGGTGCGTGGATATGTGAAGCTTTTGTCAAAAGCGCAAATAGTTTGTACCGGAACTTCACCCGCAATGTTTGTCCGCCATAATAAAACAATTCTTGGGTTATTGTGCATTTTCATGCATCGCTGTGGCGTTATAACAATGGATGGAATTTTGTTTTCCATAATATTAAATCTGTTCCAAAATATAATTGTAAGACATAGACATGCTTTGTTCAATTCTAAGGCAACATGGTAGCTTTAATGGATTAAACTATCCCAGAATGCACTGCAATACTCTTGGAAAAAGCAAAGTGATACTTTAAGTCAGCAAAGTCATATTAAATTGATCAAAAGTGACAGGAGGACATTTCTGTTACAAATGATTTCTATTTCAAATAAATGCTGTTCTTTTGAACCTTTCATTCATCAAAGAATCCTGAAACAATGTATCATGGTTTCTGCTTTCAGCAGCAGATCAGCATATTGGAATAATTTCGCAAGGATCATGTGACACTGAAGACTGGAGTGATGTTGCTGAAAATTTAACTTTGCATCACAGAAATGGATTACATTTTAAAATATATTCACATGGAAAAGAGAAAATTACTGTTTTTACTGTATTTTTAATTAAATAAATGCAGCCTTGGAGAGCATTAGAGACTACTTCCAAAAACATTAAATCTTTCCAACTGCAAACTGTTGAATCACAGTGTATAGTAGTTTTGTTTTATAGAGTCTTAAAAGATTTAAAAATGGTCTATTTTACCCAACATTTATGTGTGCTATGTATTGGCATGTATGCATGTATTAAAATCCATGCGAAGCTGCTCCAAATCGGCCATTTATTTCAATTTAGATGGCAGTAGACACTGGGTTGCTACAAGGTTTGAAAAAGTATGCAATTTGATTGAAGTGTTTTCTAGGTCTGGAAAAATATGGAAAAAAGAAAGCAGAGTATGGAAAAATAGTGAGGTTTGATGGCAGCTGTTTAGTGATTCTTTAATGATTGTCATATACGACTGAATGAATTCAAGGTGCTCTTTTTTTTATTTTTTTTATTATGCAAAATGCATAAATTATATAAGCATATTGGGTTTCTTCTCACTATATTCTTAGCACCGTATTACATAGCCTCAAGAACCTCTGCAAAAGTAAAAAATGTACAGACTTTTATGTGTGCACAAGAATCCATTAACCTTAGCATATAGGACGATGCACACATTTTGAGCAAAAATGGATCTCTGTTAATTCATCTGCATCCAGGCTCTCGTTTTATCCATAGTAAGACGGCAGTCATATTTAATAATATTATTTAATAATATTAAACATGTATATTTAATAATATTAAACTAGAAATTGTAGTGCATAAGCATGCAAAAAATTCCAATGCGCATGTAGTTTCTCAATGGCACAAAAACGTTTCTTGTGTGCATGTAAATGTCTATTAATTTTTTCTATTTTAGGGGATCTGTATGTTGTCATTTTGAGAAAATCAATGAAAAAAACCCTGAGAAAATAAAAATAGTTACAGATGACTGTACTGTATACCAAATGTAAAGCTGAAAATAATGCTCTGTGAACCAATTATGTTGGTCTGAAAATTTACTGAGAGGTTTGGAAATGTGAGTCTGGAAAAGTATGGATATTCTGAAATGGGAAATGTGTAGGAACCCTGTAGAAAGCTAGATATAGTTTGAAACGCTTGATTGTTCATGTTTGGGTTGAAGCCCAGTTGACCTCGACAGCACCCAGAATAAGTGCTCCATCATATTACACGTTCCCAATGATATGATGCTGTGAGCTTGATTTGATTTAGCCTGTTAAAGTTACAATATTGTCTCTTTATAGCTTTGCTCACTTGTTTCCATCAGTTTTGATTTTTGTTTGGCTCTGTTAGAGCGTCAAATGGATTCACTGTTGGTCTTTTTTTCCAAATCGTGACCTTTATTATTTACCCTTTAATTAGGCTTCACCAGTTCAGATGCAATCTTTCCCCAGACATGCGTTCGTGCTGTCTCCAGCTTTCTTCACACGTTTTTAATTTGTCTGTCTAACGAGGAGCAGCTAAACGTGACGTGTAGATCTCCACGTTCAGAATTGAAAGATCAAGGTGTCTCTGTCTCCCTGCTTCACAACTTATTCAAATTCTTCGCAGCAGACTGCCGTGTATGTGGCAAACCTCGTGTATTTTCAGACATCCTGTGGCCGCTGGACTCATGTATGTGTTATTCTGTTGCTCCTCGGCGCTCCCGAGCAGGATGCTAAAATTATAGCTGCAATGAGCAAATAAATGTTTACTAGCTTCATTTAAAAATACATGCAAACAGAGGTTAAAGGGTTTTGCTGGAGCATGAAAGCCAGCGAGCTTGAAACGCTCCTTCTGTGGAGTAACAGCCGTAAATATCTCTCCAGCTGTTTGCGTACAGATACGATTGCACAAGTCATTGGCCATTGTGTAGTGCGCTTTATCACTCACATTGCTTACTGTTTCAGTCTTATTCATAAACACAAAGAGCTTCCAAGTCTGTGTTGCCCTTTTAAAGGACAAACTCCACATTGTTTGGCGATACTTTGGTCTGTTGAGTCATATTACACTCATGGATTGCTTATAGTGTTAAAGACTTTAATTATTTGTATTTTTTTCGTCTACAGTTTAGCTGAGTTTGAGTTCTTATTTAGATTTAGATTTCATCCATCATAACATTTACGACTGAGGAACATTGACTGGATTAGCCGACCTCTTCCTAATTGGTTATTTTTGAGAGTGTCAAAAAAAAGTTAGATTTATGAAAGGAGATCATTTTAGTCAGATGATGTTTGTTTTGAATAGTTTTTGTTGATATACTAGCATGCATTTTAGTTTTGTATTTTGCAAACTCCTTATTTCATTCATTCATTCATTCATGCATTTGTGCATTCATTGTGCTACTTTCTCAAGGTGCATTTATTTATTTATACTATGCACTTAAAGGAGAAGTCCACTTCCAAAACAAAGATTCACATATAATGTACTCACCCCCTTGTCATCCAAGATGTTCATGTCTTTCTTTCTTTCAATACTTTTTAATCTCAAATGCCCGTCTTGCCTTTCTTTCCCTGAACTCAATTCTGACTCAATAGAACTCCAATTGTATTTTCTCCCTGAACCTTAAAAAATCATTTCAAAATTGTCCTACGTCGCTGCAGAAGTACCGACCCAGTCTTTGCAAAGTGAACTTGCAAAGAAGATCAAACACCCTTAACAAAAAAGGTAAAGCAGCATTTTTCGACATATCGTAACTGTCATGAACCGGAACAAAAACAGTTCAGGCAGAGTAAAACGTTTGGCATTAAAAAGTATATAAATTGTATTGTTTTTATTAAAATAACTTATCGTTTTGCTAGATAAGACCCTGGACTTCTCCTTTAAGTGATTTTAGCCTGTTTTGCCACCACTAGCTCTGCCAGACACTGTTCAGACGTTTTGTGAGCAATGCAGTCTGCGTCTTCCTGTCTGTGGGAATGCTATCATCATTCAGTCAGGGCTCAACGCTAAGGATTTTTTTCTACTGGCCCAGTTGGGCCAGTGGTTAAAATTTTTACTTGCCCTACCACAAAAAAATTAAGTAGTTGCTGTTATCATTGTTTTTGACTCATGTTATATTTTATTTTAATAAATTAGCTTATATGAACACCAAAATTTTACATACCAAATAAAATTGTACAACCTATTAGCCTAATTAAAGTCCAAACATTATTTGTTTGTTTAAAATTTTTTAATTTTTGTTAATATTTTATTAAAAATAAAAAGATGCCTTAGGAAAAAACAACAGACAGACTGAAAGATCGCAAACTCATTCTTTGCCATCAGGTGGCGCTTATGGAAAAATAGCGATTGAATTGCGGTTGAAATATGTCAGGTCGATTGGTGCGTCTGTCTCCACTGTATAAATTATGTATTGATCATTGTTAAAGCTACAAAGCTAATAGTTTTGTAGGCTATTTTTCCGTCAGAGAGGCGTCTCTCTGTGATCGCTTAAAATGTGAAATTATCAAGGCTAAAAAACACGTGCAAATGATAAACTGTCATGACGACGCGGCAGTGGCCCGAGCGTCTTTGACGCTGGCCCCGGGCCGCCAGGCACTCGTTATTGTCGAGCCCTGTTCAGTTCTTTATCATTTCATTGCAAAACTGAATGAAGGACTTTTTCTACAAGCTCAGCAGCTTTCCACTTTCTGTGTCTCTTTGTTTATCGCTTGTACAGTATAGATCCATCACTCATTGCAAATGCTACTCTCTCTCATGTTGTTATCTTTCCAACACACATTTTTCCTTTGGAAGAGCTTTTGTCGATTACAGTAATTCCTTAGAAGATTGATGGATCAATTTAAAATTCATTATCAAATCCTTTTACCACCTTAATACACACGGCAAAGAATGTCTTGTTTGTCTTTGTGTTTGGTCTTTCATCAAAACTTAATAACTGGCTCTGCTTTTGAAATGACTTTACTTAAATGATTTTATTGATTGAAAATACACTAATATTGTGGAATATTATTGCAATTTCAAAGAATTTGTTTCTATTAGAATATCTTTTAAAATATAATTTATTTATGTGATGCAAAGCATTTGTGATCCATGATCCGTTAGAAATCAGTTAATAATTTTGTGGAAACAGTGATACATTCTTTCCAGGATTCTCTGAATGGAAAGTTTAAAAGAACAGCATTTATGAGAAATAGAAAATTTACCAATTTAATGCTTCCTTTCTGCATTTTTTTTTTTTTTTTTTTTTTTTTGAAAGAATGGTTGTGTAACAATTCAAAGACGGCAATATTTGCTAAAATTATTTATTGAATCATTGCATATCTATTGACAGTTATAAATTTTGCTTTGACCTTCAAGTAAGTCCTTTAATAGTTTTGCATCCAAACCCTATGTGTCGGAGTAAAGCAGGATTTGCATGCAGCACTAAGCGTACGGTCGGCTCTGCGTGGCTTGAGTGGAGTGCTTGTGGTTTTGGCGTCATTTCCATGCCAACAGGCAGACATGCCAAAGCCCAGCTAATGCGAATGAAAACCAGCAGCATCTGTTTCCTACAGGTCTGACACAGTCACGGCTCCTCCCTCCGAGAGATGCTGACTCGCACCCTCGCTTGCTATCTTCATAAGCGCGCCTCTGTCTCTCTCGCTCTTTCGCCCTCCGCGTTTTCATCGAGAAATCCTCGAACAAGAGCTTCTTTGTGGAACTGCCTCGAATCTATTTATACCTCACCAATGTACTTCGCTTTCAACCGCTGCTCTTATTCAATTAGTTTGAGGGTTTGAAAGTCTGTGTTGTTTTTTTTTTGTTCTTCAGCTGTTTCACGTGTGATCTTTAAAAGTAAAGTCATCAGGTGATGCAGCGAGTGCGCCGCTGTAAAAAATGTCCCTTGTTTGCAAAGGGCAGTTTTTGCACCTGAGGCTGACACATCGAACTGAAGAGGAAGTGTGATGTGACTCATGCATCACTTTGATTGGATGCCTGGAGGAATGACTTCTGTGCCTCATTTCTTTGACACTCTTGTTGCATTTAGCATTTTAATGATTTTTTTTTTTTTTTCTTCCTATTTCCCAATTCTTTTCTCCTTGTACTAGTACATACAAGTGTTGTTACAGTACTAAAATTCAGTAGTTGAAACCTATATCAGTAAAATTGATTAAATGGTGTGCCATTCAGGATTTGCATAAACTGTTAATTATCTATCCATGATAAAATGGCATGCTTTAAAGGAATAGTTCACCTAAAAATGAAAATGTCCTGGAAAATTTTCTCAGACTTGGGTCATCTAAGATGTAGATGAGTTTGTTTCCTCATCAGATTTGGAGAAATGTAGCATTACATCACTCACTCACCAATGAATCTTCTGTAGTGAATGGGTACCGTCAGAATGAGAGTCCAAACAGCTGATAAAAACATCACAATAATCCACAAGTAATCCACACCACTTCAGTCCATCAGTTTTAGTCATGCGAAGTGAAAAACTGCATGTTTGTAAGAAACAAATCCATCATTAATGTGTTTTGACTTTAAATCGCTGCTTCTGGCCAAAATAGAAAGACCGTAATAACACTTCCTCCAGTGAAAAGGTACATCTCCAGTTGTCCACAAACATCTTTGTTTAGAGCTGACTATTGCT
The DNA here is from genome assembly GCA_019740295.1 of Labeo calbasu. Lineage (NCBI taxonomy): Eukaryota > Metazoa > Chordata > Actinopteri > Cypriniformes > Cyprinidae > Labeo > Labeo calbasu. The sequence continues at coordinate 37,175 of JAHKKF010536412.1, forward strand.
TGATCTGTGCATATTTCTCTCCTGATTCAGACAAAAGTACTTTTTCAATATTATAGACTCATAGTTTAGCCAGAAGCAATAGTTTGAAGCTAAAAACACCTTAATGATAGACTTATTTCTTACAAAAATGCAGGTTTTCGCTTCACAAGATGTTAATTGATGAACTGGAGTGGTTTGGATTACTTATGGATTATTGTGATGTTTTTATCAGCTGTTTGGACTCTCATTCTGACGGCACCCATTCTCTGCAGAGGATCCATTGGTGAGCATCTGATGTAACTGATTTCTCCAAATTTGTTTTGATGAAGAAATAAACTCATCTACATCTTTAGGGTCAGATTGACTGAAAAAATAGCCGATGCTGATGCTACAAACATTTCAGACGTGGCCCCTTTAAATCCCCAAACTTCATGTCTCTTCTCCGTTTCTCTCCCACAGCAAGCTCGGTGTGTGCCACTTCAGGAATGCTGAAGGGAATGACTGGCTCGCTGCTAGCCGCCGACTGATCGCCTCGTGCTTTAAAATCCCTCAACCTTACAGCCTCAGTTATACACTCGGATGTTTGTCTTTTGAAGCCTGTCTACCTTGCAGGAAACTGGCCTGTTATTGACGATCATGCACAGGCTCTCTGTAGATTTAACCATGACTTTGCATTGGCATGAAACCGAATCAGCCTGTCTTTTCCCATCCTATAGTATGTTTATGTAGCGATGCTTCATGTAGCTTTAGAGATTAGGAAGTTCTTATGTAATACAGCCGTTTTGAGTTTGTAAGAAAATTGGGTAATGCATGTGGTGATATAATATTGTATGTTTTAAACGGTTATTAGGTAGCACTTCCCTAAAGACATTGTTTAATAGAGGAAGTGTCAGTAATGGCACTGACTGAGACGACCACAGTGAAGATTTTATCGTTGAAATACTGTAGTGTTTGCTGGTTTTGTTGTCTTTGTATACAGAATTATTTTTTATTTTTTTAATTATTATTTATTATTTACTAATTAATCTTAATCATATTTTTGTAAACATGTTTAATGATATAATTTATTTGTTAAAATAATAAAATTATTATATTTTTAGTACCATTTTATTTTAGAAATATTTAATAAAGTATTAAACATTTAATCATTTTTGTAAATATTTATTCTTATTTATTCAAATAATTATATTAATATTTTATGAATATGAATATATTCAAATTTAAGGATCACATTTTTAAGCTTATTTAATGCAGTACATAATTATTATCTTAACCAAAAAAATCATGTTAGCTAATGCAGTTAACATTAACAAATGTGAACTTACTGTAAAACAATTTTGGCCCAACTTTAGATGTCGGACAGATGCCCTCGCATTTGACTCTAGAATACTTTGATATACAGAGGAGTTCATGGTCAACTCAATGACTGTGAGGTGCCCAGGTCCTGTGGCGACAAAACAAGCCCAAATTGTGCTAATATGCTCTTTATTTATTGCTCTCAAGTTATTGCTGCTGAAAATGGATCTACAGGCAGTTGAATTATAGGGTGTCCTAACTATGTCACACATGCCCTTTCCATGTTGACTTTATTTTTGTTAAATAAATAATGACACTATGTGATGTCATGTGGTGATGTTTATCTGAGGATTTATTTTCCAAATTTTAAGACCTGCCAAGGACCAGATAATTGTTTTTATTATGTCCTGATACAGAAAAGCATGGAAATCAATAGGGTGTATAATATTTACATTAAAATATGCACATTTAAGGATCAGATTTTTAAGCTTATGCAATGCAGAAAGGTCTTAACTGGGGTCTTTTAAGTTATTGTGTGCTAAGGCCCTTGTTTAGATTCTTGTTTGCTCTTAATGAGTGGAATTACGGTGTCGTCAGATATCAGTAGCACGAGATAACGCTTCATTGGCAGTCTCTTTGTGTTTCCTGGCTTCCGTGGGTGGTTTGTTGGCCGTGTTCGCCGGCGCTTGTTGCCGTTTGACACTTTCTTTTAGAGGAAGTCCATTAACGTGCCATTTGAACCCCTCATTTCCACCAGCAGCCTTATTAAGAGCTTTGCTGCTCTCTCTAAAGGCAATCCAGGAGCTACCTTTTCCTGTTTGGGCTGGTTTTTTCCCCTTTGGCACGATCGCTTTGTTTCACTTTTTTTTTGCGTCCTGGTTTGTCCAGTGCGAGACAGACTAAACTCTGCCTTTTTAAATGCACAATCTGTGATGCAGATTTGCTGAACTTTTATTTTGTACCTTTTTTGTGTTGTTCTCTCCGGTCTGAAGTGTGTTTGGCCAACGTCGTGAGTTACTACCAAAGCAATTAAACGAGACTCGGCATTCACTTGAAGAATTTCAGACCACTTGAAGCTCACAATAGGGATTCTGGAGGGCCATTAATATTCAATTGCAATGAAAGCTGCTGTTTTTCTTTTTAAAGAGAATCATTAAATGGGATAAAAGGACCGTTGATCAATGTGTCAACAGTATTTTTATGAAATTGAAAAGGATGCTGCCTCTGTTTCTGGCTCAAAGTGACTATTTCATCATAAACGGCAAGCACAATCACATCTCCTCCACCTTAGTCTTTCATGACTTCTACTTGTTTTTACTAGTTGACTAGTTGGTGGGTCAATGTTTACCTCATGTAAATGACTCACACAGCGGCCTTCGCAATGTTTTGGCAGGTCGAATGTTGCGCTGAAGGCCATTGTGAGCAAAAAGAACATCCTTGCAGCCGAGATGACGCTAGTGGGGAACAAAAGCGCAGGCATCTCCAGGATCGTGCTGCTCGTGTTGTTCTCAATTGTGCAAGAAGAGTCGCGTCACACTCCGTTATGGTTCCTTTCAGCTTTTGGGTGCATTTTGATTGGTTTCAGAGCCGTTTGGCTTGTTTGTGAACACTCTAAATGAACTCAACTTCTCCTGTCCGCAAAACCAGTGTGTTTCAATTATAATTTGACTCCAGTTGCATAACTGAATGTTTTCGGTCATTGCAGTGACAAAGCTAATGTCATACAGCTCCACTAAGATGTGGTTTGGTGACATACAAATTCAGAACAACTGAATTTGTACTATTAGGTCCAAATGTGGTGATTTCTTTGCCTGTCATTCACATGTGAAGTTTTTCTCCTAAAATCTGTGCAACAATTTCATCAATAACACTTTGTTAATGTTAGTGCATTAGCTAAAATGAACTAGCAATTAGCAGTATAGTTTTAACAGCATTTACTAATCTTAATAATAAAAATGATTGTTGTTCTTGTTATCTAATGTAGTTAACATTTAACAAATAAGAACTTATTGTAAATTATTTTTTTTAAAGATGGCAAATAAAATTTTACATTTACATTTTACATTATATGTAATATGTACTTATGTATTATACATATATGAAATGTCTTATATGTGGTATTATTATT
>JAHKKF010536415.1:0-14080 GCA_019740295.1 Labeo calbasu
AAGACTGGCAGGGATCCCACTATCTACTGTGCTGCCTGTAATGGCTGTTGCCATTTTGAGCGTGTGGGCCACACACTGCGCTCCAAAAGCCTCGTCTGTCCACGAGTCTGTCTCCTGTACAAGAATTTGCGCCTATGCCTCCAGAAGTGTCAGCTTATGCTGTAGATCCTCCAGAGGAGGCGGCGTCCACCCATGAACTCACTGCCACGTCTGGCCACGAGTCTGCACCAATGCCCCCGGAGGTGGTGGCTCCGGCTGCAGAACCCCCTAAGGGGGCGGCGTCCTCCTATGAACTCTCTGCCCATCATGTCACGGCCAAGGAGGCCTATCATGAACCCTCTGCCTGCCATGTCATGGCCAAGAAGGCTAATCATGAACTCACTGCTCTGCTATGGATGTCATTTGTTCCACTGTGGATATTTGTGCTCCTGTCTGCTCTGCCTTCCCCGCCATGGCTCCCTGCTCTGCCTGCTCTGCCTGCTCTGCCTGCCCCGCCATGGCTCCAGGTTCCTCCGAATCAAACATGGTGGACTTCTGCTCAAATGGTACACTGTCTGCCATTGCTCCACGGCCCAGGTCCTCCAAGGTTCCACTGTCTGCTACTGCTCCACGGCCCAGGTCCTCCAGGGTTCCACTGTCTGCCGCAGCTCCACGGCCCTGGTACACTAAATGTACTTTAGTGTCAGTTAACAATACACTTTAGTGTGAAATAAATGTAATGTTTTTGGCCACCTAAATTCATATTATTTGTAATTGATTTCAAATATATTACAGTTTAAAGTTACATTAAATGCAATTAGTTTTGAGTGATATTTTTGAACCACTTAATTGAGACTTTAATAAATTTTATATGTACTTTGAAATATGGTAAATATGTGCTTCTAAATAAGCAATTAATGTGAACTAAAATATATTTCAAAGTCATTTCAATGTAATTCAGTGTCATATATCTCTGACAATGAAGTTGAAATGTAGTATATTTAAAATTGTATTTAGAGCTGAATCGTGCAGCCGATGCACTCTCACAACAGCTCACCCTTCCGGAGAATGGAGACTCCATCCCCAGGTGTTCAATTCGGGGAAACTCAGGCAGACCTGTTCGCTTCTCTGGAATCCTTCTCCAGGCCTTGATAGATACTATCACTCAGGCCAAGGCCCCCTCTACGAGGCAGGCCTACGCTCTGAAATGGGGTATGTTCGTAGAATGGTGTTCCTCTCACCAAGAGGACACCCAGAGATGCTTGGTCGGAATGGTGCTTTCCTTCCTTCAGGAAAAGTTGGGGGGGAGGCTGTCCCCCTCCACTTTGAAAGTCTATGTAGCAGCTATCGCTGCGTACCACAACACAGTAGATGGTCTGTCCCTAGGGAAACATCATGTGATTGTCAGATTCCTGAGAGGTGCCAGGAGGCCAAATCCGCCTCGTCCACACCTCATCCCCTCTTGGGATCTCTCCGTGGTCCTTGCGGGCATTCGGAGAGAACCCTTTGAGCCGCTAGGGTCAGTTGAGCACAAATCTGTCGCTCACTTCCATCAAGAGGCATGCATTCTCGGTCAACAAATCGTGCCTTGAGTTTGGACCGGCTGATTCTCACGTAATCCTGAGACCCCGGCCTGGTCATGTGCCCAGGGTTCCCACCACTCCTTTTCTAGATCACTTGGTGAACCTGCAAGCGCTGCCCCCGGAGGAGGCAGACCCACCCTTAGCGTTGCTGTGTCCCATCCGCGCATTGCGCATTTACGTGGACCGCACCCGGAGCTTCAGATGCTCCAAGCAGCTCTTTGTCTGCTTTGGAGGACAGCAAAAGGGGAATGCTGTCTCCAAACAGAAGTTGGCCCATTGTGCTTTGCCCCCCAAGGGTTTGCTTCAGAAAATCTGGCACCCCTGGTGGGCCCCCTTTTATTATGGCTCTCAGGGCGTTGGGCAGATTGTGTATTGAGTCCATTTGTTCTGACACGCCTGTCAGCATTTGTCCTCAATTACATAACATAGTAAGGCTTGTGGCATTTTCCAGAGGGACCCCATGACGTCAGTCGATGTAACGTTGAACGTGACTGACTGAGGGGGAACATCTAGGTTACTCTCGTAACCCTTGTTCCCTGAAGGAGGGAACGGAGACGTTACGTCCCTCATGCCACAACCCTGGACTACGCTGAAATGCCGGGATGCTTCTTGGCTCCTAACCACAAACCTCAATGAGCGGATGCACACCGCCATCTTATATACCTGTATGTGCAGAGGAGTGGCTTGGCATGCAAATTCCACTCGCCAATGTTCATTGGCCTTTTCTTGTTAAGCTCAGAGGTGATTGGGCTCCCAAGTGAGACCCCATGACGTCAGTTGATGTAATGACTCCGTTCCCTCATTCAGGGAACGAGGGTTACGAGAGTAACCTAGACGTTGTGTTGTCACCTTCAGCTCCTTCAGGTAGACCCACCAACCTTAGATTATTTTGTCTTCATAGAGCCATAGCATCTCCTGCAGCTCTTCCAAGCGAGACGTGCTAGCAATCGAATCCTTTTTGATATCTTGCACTGTGGTTTGCATGTAGTCAAATTTGTCGCCAAAGGATTTTACATCTTTTTCCAAGGAATCAAGTTTGCGTAGAAATCGTTGAAATTTCCTCGTGAACGATCGCTGACATGCTTAACTTAATGGCGGTCAGCTGCTTCTTTAGCATCTCAGCAATGGCGTCGTGAAGATGCTCATTATCTTTAGGCCATTTTTTTTGGAAGGAGAATGTGGCAATTCCCATTTGAATGCCACCTCAGATGTCTCTTAAATAGTCTAAGAGTCTAAAAGCTCAACCTAACTGTTAACAGGGATAATTTAAATCTGAAGTGGAGCACTGAAACACTAAGCAGCCTTCATCATCCGCCGTGCATGCGCATCTTGAATTTTTTTATTTAACAATAATAATAATTATTATTAGTCATATAAAAACACAAATTTGGGTGAAACTGTGCTGACCTACAAGAAGGACAACAATCCTGGTCTTCTTTGTCATTTTTGGCCATTTTGGACAAATAAAGGAAGTGTTTGTCTGAAAACATTTCTTGTTAAGATTTGAATTTTGTGTGGCCTGTGTGGAACATTAAAGTCAGTCACATGCTTGTTTGAATGATGTACTGTGGTTGTTTTCAGAGATGGTAACAGATGTTCTATTCTTGTGCTACCATTGCATGACCTCTGCAACAAAACATTCAACCTCTGTAGCTTTTAACAAAAGATTTTTTTGTTTATTTTTTTCTCAATTCCAAGCATAAAAGTGGGTCTTTATAATAAATTTAATTGAGCTAACTTATTCATTTAATTAATAATCACAAAATACAACAACATGCAAAAAAGGTAATAATTATAAACTGGCATAATAAATAATGAAATGTTGTCAGAATGTTATGCCCTTGGTTGCTGAATGTCACTAGTCTTAGAATTCTATCTTGCTACAATGTTGCTGTAGTCAAAATGGAATGTGGCACCAACATTGCCACAGCATAAATGTGTTTGCTGAGAGGTGCTCTTGCTTTTGTTTCAGCAACTTCTAGCACCCCAGTAGAACCAGGCCCTGTAGAATCACATGTCCTAGTTAGTGAATGCTTAAGTACCCAAAAGCTTGAAATCCTCAAAACAGTTTTCGCTTTTATTTGTTTATTGTTTATTAATTTATTAATTTGGTTTTTAGTGAAAAAGCAGTATTTTTATATATGTATATATAGATTCTATTTAAACTGTGTAAATAGTAGGATTTTCTGCGTTTTATGCTTATTGCAAATAGTGGCAATTATCTGCACCTCAGTATTGTAGTACATTATAAAACAGTGTGCAATAATAACAAATGTGTAAATTACAATTTTAATTCAAATTATTAAATGGATGCCACCTTATTGAGACAGTAAAGCTCTCCCTACACCTGCCCTAGTCTTACTTGATACTTTATTTTCAACTTTTTGTATTATTTTCTTAATTTTTATTGAAAATAAATGCCTTTCTGATGTGACATGATATTTAAAAAAGGGAGGGGAAAAAAAGTTTGGCAAAAGGATTCGAGATTCGAACTTGGGTCGATCTCGTCAAAAAGACTACGGCATATGCTTTACCATCTACGCCACTAGAGTTGATGTTTGACAATTGTCTTTTGTAGTGTTGACTACAAAGTTAGTGTACTTAAGGCATTATAATGAATGCATAATGCATTATAAAAAAAAACCTTATTGTATGTTATATCATCTTATGAATGTTCATAAGAGCAGTTTCAATGTATTATGATATTTACTTATTTGTGGTTATAGCTTAAGAGTATGATGATTTATAACACACAATGAACATGTTGCATCCACTTTCTCATATTCTCATATTTCTCATAGTTGTAATGTCAGCTGGTGATTAGTAACTCTGCAACTACATGTCAGCTAGCAGTCATTGGAGTATTAGTAGTATGTCTGCTAAATATATGCTAACACCTTATTTTGATGGTCTCCCAGAAGACAAACTGACTATAAATAACTTTGTAAGTACGTCAACATTCTACCTACCCTAACCATAACATAAGCCTGTTAATACTCAGTTAGTTGACATGTAGTTGCAAAGTTGCTTATAGTCGACTATAGTCAGTAAACTAAGGGGAGCATCAAAATAAAATGTAACCTAACATATAAACAATTTTTTCAGTTTAAATTATTAACTAGCTCACACCAAAATTAATATTAGCCTCACAGGGAACACTCAAATACACTCCACATCTACACCATTTTTTTTTTGTTTGTTTTTTTTGTTAACTTGCATCATGCTTTGCACACATGGATTTAGGAATGTTCTGCCTTTTTTCTACAGATCCTCTCTCCAGGATTGTTCAGTGGGTTCAAGTTCGGGCTCTGGCTGGGCCACTCAAGGACATTCACTTAGGTATTAATAGGACTCATTTTATTTCCTCTACAGTGTATAGTGTTATTAGTAACAAAAGTCTTTAGTTATATTACAGATGAGTGTGCGTTATAACATACAGTAGCACAAACACCACAGTATTTCCTCCATTTGTCATAAATGTAACACTAAGCCTTACACACACACACACACGCACAAACACTGAATCAAAAATGAAAGAACATGAATGAATCATACAAGCAGAAGAAAAGTTTGCGGTAAGGCAGGAAATGTCTTGTGTGTGGGGATTTCACAAGTGCACTGACACAAACAAACACAGCTTAAAAGCATTTCAGCGTGCCCCGATTGCTTGAATTCTTGAATTTGCTAATGAAGAATTTTGAAAATAAAAGAATATGAAATAAATTTTTAAAAAGTGTTGAAAAATGTTAGTAATGAAAATAAGCTTAATAAAAGTTGTGTAAATGAATGAATATGAGTTGACAATAACAATTTTCAGTTTGTGCTGAATTTAAGACATTGGAAATTATACTTAGCAATTCAGTATAAATCAATATAACCGTATCACTGTATAACGTGGCAACGTTACAAAATAAAGAAAAAAATATCTTGTCTTAGCATGTTCTTTCTGAACCATTTTCATTTCCATGTTGATGTTATATTGAGACTATATACAGTTCATTATGAGCTTTTCAGCAGGCTAAAACCACGTGTGTGGGTGCATTTACTTATATTTCAGTTTTGAAATGTGCAGCATGTGGGGCTGTCCCCTCATCTTTTACATTCACTGACCTTTATGATTGATTTCAGTATGTTACTAATACATTTCGGGCTGCCTGATTTCACTAATACTGACAACACTGCAGTGCACTGGACAGCAGATCTGAATACCCTACTGCCCGACTCTAGTCGGGACAGGAAGACAGACAGTTTCTTCACTTATGATCAGTGTTCTGTTGCTGTGATTTAGTAATTCGATCTGCTTGTGCGTTTTAGACTGATGCATGCTGCTGTCTATGAGTTCTCTGGGTTTAGTTGTCTCTTAACCATGTGGACTTCAGTAGTCCATTTAACGGCGTGTGTAGGTTCAGTCAGCAGGTGCGTGTATCACCGTGAGGTATGTTTTCAGCTTCTTGTGACAGAGAAATGATGACTGTCTTCGCACACATAAACTCACGTTAAATGTCAGATATTAGCTGTTTCTGGAAGCCACTGGGGCTAAAATATTTGCAGCGTGTGCAAATGTGTGGGCAGTGCGTCTGAGTGTGTGTGTGTGTGTGTGAGTCAGAAGCAGAGCTCAGAGCGGCTCTCACATGTGTGTGGGCAGCTTCCAGATGGCTCCTCCAGCAAGCACACAAATGTCACTCTGATAACAAGCTGAAAGAAATTGAGAAAAACAAGTTGTTGGAAGCATACAGATATTCCTACACATACACAACACTGTATATGAAATATTAGCACAGACATGCACGGGGACAGATAAAGGCGACACTCTTAAACTATACACGTGCCAAAGTTCAAACAACTAACCTCTTCGATATTTGACACGATTCTGCAAGAGAGCAACGGCATTAAATAAAGAGCAACTGAAGACTGCTTCTCAGATGTTTCTCCTGACAAACGTATTTGCGCGTGCATGCAGAAATAGAAAAAGAGAGGCGATTAACTTATTATGAAGAGTATTTGGGCTTATGTCTTATCATGGTAATATATAATTAAAGGATAATTAGCAGTGTTATATTCAGTGATGTTGTGTTTGAGAAAGGCAAGCAGTGTTGACTGTGAAACGCACCTGTGCTAGTGCTGACACGGCCACATGGCTCCTAGAGTTGCACAGTGGAAAGAAAAAACAACAACAACAACATAATCCTGTGAAAACGGAGAAAGAGATGATGTGATTCAGCATTAATTGGCTAGAAACATGGCTGTGAGGCGTCTGTTATACTGAGCACAGCAGCAGAGCCTGTGCCTGTTTAAAACCAACAACATTTGATTCTTCTGACAAAACTACTTCACACCAAGACAACTCTGGACAGAGCTCAAACTAAAAACAACAGTGTCAAGTCAAAAGAGCTTTATTGTCACACCAGCCAATACAAGTATATATAAAGGGGGTCATTTTTAAGGCAACGAGGGCCACAAGGTGCTAAACTATTAGTAAACATCAATGCATGTGCATAAGTGAAATCGAAAGGGAGACGGTGATATGGAAGAGGGCATCTAGGGTGTGAGGGGTCAGCGGGGGCAGTATTTGTCAAAAAGCTCTTTGCAAGGAGGAAGGCAAACTCCAAAGATCTCCTCCATTGACTCCACTGACTTCACTGCCAACTGCAGGGACTTACAGCTGCAGAGAATATTCTCTATGGGTCTTTAGCAGAAGGTAGTGAGGAAGGCTGGCTGTGAACTCTCTCCACAACAGACCTGTTCATGTTCAGGCAGTGTGGATAACACATCGACCACATCTTTAGTTTTATCGACATTTAGACACAGGTTGTCGTTGTGGCTGCACCAGTCCAGCAGACGGTTGACCTATACTCTGTTTGGGGTCTCATCAATGTCGCTGATAAGACCGACCACTGTTGTATCGTCCCAAATTTGATGTTCTGATTTGAGATGTGCAGGGCAGCACTGTCGTAAGTGAGAAAGGTGAACAAGAGAGGGCCGAGCACATAGCCCTGTGGGGTGCCAGTGTTCAGTTTGCTGACCCTGTGAGTGTTCTTCCCCATACTGACAGACTGGGACCTGTTGGTCAAAAAGTCCAGGATCCAACTGCAGTGAGGTGTTCATGTCCAGCAGACTCAAATTTTCTACCAGCATCACTTGGATAACTGTACTGAATGCTGATTTATGAACAGCATTTTGGCTTAATTGTCTTTTATGTCTAGATGTGTGAGTATGAGATGAAGCAAAATGGAGTGGCATCATCAGTTGAGCGGTTGAAACAGTAAGTTATATCCCATATACAGTGATGGATGAAAACCACACTCAAGTAAAAGTACAGATATCTTGCCAGAAAAATGTCTATTGCTTAATTACTAAAATACTATTAGATAGATAGATAGATAGATAGATAGATAGATAGATAAAGTTTATACACAGTTTGAGTAGCAAAAGAGGCACATCATCTGGTACTTTCATTACAACATAAGAAATCATTTCTAGAATCTGAAGTGGCATTTGATTTAGATGTATTTACACAGTTTAAGGTAGCTCAGAGAGGACATGGTTGACAGGACCTTTGTTGTTTTGTAAGTGCAAATGAAGTGATGAAGCAGAGGAAAACAGTTTGCTTTTTACATCAGATTTCTTACAGTAGGCCTGTTTCACAAAAAACGTCCGGGTTATTATTATTATTATTATTATTATATTAAAACTCTGGGCTGAGCTTATTGTGTCATTTTTGAGGGGTATTTTTGGTTTCATTTTATTTTGATGGTCCCTTTAACACATTCTGTTGACTGTAAGTAACATTGCACCTATATATGAAGAGTTAAGATGCAAAACCAGCTAAATCCATCTGACGTCTTTCTTTAAAAAATGCATTTTTATCAGGTTCAGATGTATAGGTTTCTATGTAAGTACCAGTACTTCTGATTGGGCTGAGGCTGGTATTTTAGCGAGTTTGAAGTAAAAGTATTTGATGGACATATAATATGTGTCAAGAGCATTCACTCAGTATCATTATCTCATTTTTGACCGAGATGACTTTTAGCTGGTTTTGCATCTGAACTCTTTATATCTACTAACTCTCACTAGAGTGTTAGTAGAGTATTAGTAGACTGGTAGGGTTAGGGTTAGATTAAGTTGACATATACTTACAAAGTTACTTATTGTCAGTAGAATGTCTGTCGGGAGACCATCACAATAAAGAGTTAGCAGATATTAAGCAGACAGTCTACTAATACTCTAATGAGAGTTAGTTGACATGTAGGTGCAAAGTCACTTATTGTCAACAAAATGTTCAAAAGGGACCATCAAAATAAAGCGTTACTGTATTTTTTAGTGATTGGTAATTTTGTTGGGGTTTGTTTGGTCCTGTTTGAAAACATTGGAAACCTGTTATAACAGTTCAGATAATTTTGCATTAAAAGACAAAAAATAAATAAATAAATAAAGCAATTGTAGCAATTGTAAAAATAATTTAAGAATTATTTTACTGTTATGTAATAAAACAGAGACAGAGAATAAAACCGAAAAATAAAACTGCATCTGTTAGTTTACGTCCCAAAAAAACAAAACAAAAAAGGTGTACGTTGCATAGTTTAATTCATAATATGGATTAGAGTGTTTATCTCGTAGTGTCCTACATATGTATATAACCGACTACCACTGGTGCAGGTGGAGCTTGCGCATGGTTATGTTAGTACCAATAAAATCTCTCAATGCTGAAAAATGCATCTTTTCATTTATTTTTAAATCCTGCAAGCAGGCATAAAGCCTACATTTACAATAATAATAATAAAAAAAAAGTCTGAATGATGAAAAATGATTTTTTATCAAGTATAAATATGCATATGGCTTGTTTAAAATAAATGTGGAGGAGCTGGAAGGTGGTTTGGCCAGTTTACAATGCACACAAACGACCCCTCTCATTACACAATTGAGAGGTAGGTCTTCCAGCGCATGATCCCGTCCGATTTTCGTTTCACTTTTTTGCGCTCAGTGTTGAAAGGCCTTTACTCAAAATGACAGATTTTTGAGAATCAACTTAAAATAAATGAGCACGTTTCACTTAGAATATTAAATTCATTATGTCATAGTGTAAATGATTAAGGAGATTTTACATGATTTATTCAAGTAGAAAAAGAAAAAAAAAATCAAGCCTTAAAAAAATAAACCTTAAAAATAATATTGTTACCATTTTTTTAAGCTCATACATTTGTTGTTGTTGTTTTTACAGCTTTTCACGCTCTTTAATGTGACATAACAGATTGCTATTTTCACTTCAGTTAAAGCTGCATATGAATCATCCATCTTTTTAAATACAATGAGACATTCGTTTCAATAAATTTTACCTTTTTTTCCAAGCTGTCCCTGCTGCAAGAATATGACACATGCTGTGATTTCTGCTAATAATCCAACTGTAACGGGACTCGTAGGAAGCGTGAATAGATCCAAGTGCGAGCTTTATTATACAGATCGTAGTCAAGACAGGCAAGGTCAATCTCCAACAAACAGTAACATCCAGGGAAAGACAAAAGTGTGTTCCAATAAAACATGCAAAAGTTCAAAATCCAAGAGAGCAGTCCAAAAGTAACAAATAAACAAGGCAAAACTATGGCAATGAAACAGGGCAAAAACTACGACTATGAAATAAAACAAGAACCATGGAAATAACAAAACAAGGCAATGAAAACAGGGAAAACGCTTGGCAGAGTCCACACAGGTAAAACAATACTTTGAAACCTCCTGTTTGGCATGGCCCTCCTTATATGGCTGCCAAACAGGAAGTAACCATAGAAGCAGCAGAGGGAGCAGTAACAGGCCTGCTGGCGTGGCATTACAGAATCCCCCCCCTCAAGTAACAACAGTCCAGGAGGGTGGGGAAACAGAGGCAAAACAGGGGGTGGGACGGAGGGCCAGGTCCATGGAGAGGAGGTGGGCCTGGATCGTGGAGCAGTGACAGACAGTGAAGCACTGGAAGACCTGGGCCGTGGAGCAGTGGCAGACAGTGGAACCCTGGAGGACCTGGGCCGTGGAGCTGTGGCAGACAGTGGAACACTGGAAGACCTGGGCCGTGGAGTTGTGGCAGACAGTGGAACACTGGAGGACCTGGGCCGTGGAACAGTGGCAGACAGTGGAACACTGGAGCAAAAGTCCACCATGGTAGATTCTGAGGAGCCTGGAGCCATGGCAGGGCAGGGAGAGCAGAGAGCCATGGTGGGGCAGACAGAGCAGACAGGAGCAAAGATACCCACAGTGGAACAAATGACATCCATAGCAGAGCAGAGGAGAGCAGGAATCTCCATAGCAGAGCAGAGGTAGTCCCTTCGAACATGGCTGGACAGGTAGGGGGTAAGGGACCGGCCTTCTTGGCAATGACGTGACAGGCAGAGAGTTCATGATTGGCCTCCTGGGCCGTGACATGGCAGGCAGAGAGTTCATGATTGGCCTCCATGACTGTGACAAGACAGGCAGAGAGTTCATAGGAGGAAGCCGCCCCCTTAGGAGGTTCTTCAGCTGGAGCTGCCACCTCCGGGGGCACTGGCGCAGACTCATGGTCAGACGAGATTTGTGGAGTAGACTCGTGGACAGACGAGACAATGAATTCATGAATAGACGCCCCCTCCTTGGGAGGTTCTACAGCATATGCTGACACCTCAGGAGGCACTGGCACAAATTCATGGACAGGAGATGCCCCTAAAACAGACTTGTGGTCAGACGAGGCCACTGGAGCAGACTTGTGGTTAGACAAGGCCTCTGGAGCAGACTTGTGGTCGGACGAGGCCTCTGGAGCAAACTTGTGGTCGGGCGAGGCCTCTGGAGCAGACTCGTGAACAGACGAGGACTCAGGAGTGCAGTGCGTAGACCACACGCTCAAGATGACACGCCATTACAGGCAGCACAGTAGACAGTGGGATGCCTGCCGGGGTTGAGGGTGTGAATGCTGTGAGGTTAGAGAGTGTCAAGACTGCGTGGCTTGGGAGCGTGGGCACTGCGTGGTCGGCTGGTACGTGACGAGGCTCTGGGAGGTCGGCTGATACGTGATGAGGCTCTGGGGGGTCGGCTGAGACATGATGAGGCTCTAGAGGATCAGCTGAGACGTGACGTGGCTTTGGAAGGTCAGACGGGAGCTGGCGAGGTTCTGGCATGACGGCCGTGGCTTGGCGAGGCTCTATACTAGCAGCCATGTCGTGAAGAGGCTCTGTTAGGAGCGCAGCTGTGTCTTGACTTGATTCAGGAAGATCTGTCGTGACTTGACTTGACTCGGGGAGGTCGGCCGTGACTTGACTCAGAAAAATCAGCAATGACTTGACTCGAGTCGTGAAGAACAGCTGTGACTTGACCTGGCTCGTGAAGACCAGCTGTGATTTGACTTGGCTCATGAAGGTCAGCTGTGACTTGACTCAGGAACAACAGCAGTAACTTGACTTGGCTCATGAAGATCTGCTGTAACTTGGCTTGGCTCATGAAGGTCAGCTGTGGCTTGACTTGACTCGGGAACAACAGCTGTAACTTGGCTTGACTCAAGAACAACAGCTGTAACGTGCTTGACTCAGGAACAACAGCAGTGACTTGGCTTGACTCAGGAACAACAGCGGTGACTTGGCTTGACTCAGGAACAACAGCGGTGACTTGGCTTGACTCAGGAACAACAGCTGTAACTTGGCTTAACTCAGGAACAACAGCTGTAACTTGGCTTGACTCAGGAACAATAGCTGTAACTTGAGGTGGCTCAGGATACACAGCTGTAACTTGACTTGGCACTGAAAGTGCAGCTCTGACTTGACTTGGATCAGCCATCACTTAACTTGCTTTGGGTATGGCAGACATGATGGGATGAGATTCGGATTGAGAAGATTTCGGAATGATGAGGCTCAGGCGTGGCAGCCATCTTGGACGGGGACTCAGATGGGGCGGCCATCTTGCGAACTGGCTTGGGGAAGGCGGCTGTCTTGTGAACTGGCTTGGGGATGGCGGCCATCTTGTGAACTGGCTGTGGGAGGGCAGACAGGTGCAGACTCTGGAAGGGCGGCCATGACAGGTGCGGGCTGTGGCTTGGCAGACGTGACGAGTACAGGCCCTGGAGCGGCAGGCATGGTGAGTGCAGGCCCTGGAGCGGCAGGCATGGCGAGTGCAGGCCCTGGAGCGGCAGGCATGGCGTGAGAAGACTTTGCCTTGGCGGACATGACGTGAGCGGGCTTTGGTTGGGTAGGTATGACGTGAACTGGCTTTGGTTTGGCAGGCTTGGCGTGAGAGGTCTCTGGCTTGCTAGACATGACATGAGCAGGCTTTGGCTTGGCAGGCATGGCATGAGTAGTCTCTGGCATGATGTTAACGATTCCAGACATCACATGTGAATATTTTGGAGTGGCCGATACTGGAGGATGGCAGGGTTCCTCATCAGCGATCCCCACAGTAAATGCAGAGCCACTCATCCGCAGAGCAAAGTCAATATATTGTTCTGGCGTCCAGCGCGGGGTCTGACACGGCAAAAAATGTGCAATTTCTTGTTTCAAGCCAAATCGAAAAATGTCCTTTAGTGCCACATCATTAAAGTCCACCAAGTGACAAAGTTCACAAACGTCCATGACATATTCCTCAATAGGCCGGTTACCTTGGTGAAGACGAAAGAGGCGCGATGCTGGATCCATGGTGATCTGTGTCCCAAAAGCTGCTGGATCTGTGGGAGGCAAAGTTTTCTGTAACAGGACTTATAGGAAGCGTGAATAGATCCAAGTGCGAGCTTTATTATACAGATCGTAGTCAAGACAGGCAAGGTCAATCTCTAACAAACAGTAACATCCTGGGCAAGACAAAAGCGTAATCCAATAAAACATGCAAAAGGTAACAAATAAACAAGGCATACAAGGCATGTTCCATACAAGGCAAAACTATGGCAATGAAACAGGGCAAAAACTACGACTATGAAATAAAACAAGAACCATGGAAATAACAAAACAAGGCAATGAAAAAACAGGGAAAACGCTTGGTAGAGTCCACACAGGCAAAACAATACTTTGCAACCTCCTGTTTGGCATGGCCCTCCTTATATGGCTGCCAAACAGGAAGTAACCATAGAAGCAGCAGAGGGACCGGTAACAGTCAGTCCATAGGTAAGGGCTCCCTCTGCTGGCGTGGCATTACACCAACATATATTTAAATCAGTTGCCAGGCCACCAGAATTTCTCCCCGGTGCTCCCAATCCAGCGTAATACTCTCAAAATATTATAACTTTATTTAGAGTTTAGAGAATTAGAGTTGGAACTGAACTCTGCAGGTCATCGGCACTCCAGGACCAATGTTGCCTACCCCTGCTCTAGACTTTTTGAAAGTGACGACGTATTGTCAAGTATGGTGACCCATACTCAAAACTGGTCCTCTGCTTTTAACCCATCACACACACACACACACACACACGTTGTGTTTACGTTTTAATGGGGACATTCCATAGGCGTAATGGTTTTTATACTGTACAAACCCTACTTTCTATCACCCTACACCTACCCTACACCTAAACTAGGGACTAAACTAGACTG
>JAHKKF010536417.1:0-20200 GCA_019740295.1 Labeo calbasu
AAAAAAAAAATCAAATTTTTGTGGTTGAAATATGAATCACTGCTACAGTATCCTTGGTATTTTTAATGGTATTTTTAAACATTTTTATCAGTTTTATGCAATTTACAGGAAAAATAAGTCCGCTGACTACATTTAAGAAGGAAAGAAATTATAAAACAAATTATGAAATCATTATTTACAAAAACTCAAAATAAATGCAAATACTTTGTTTCTAAACACTTTAATTACTAAGAACATCTAAAAAAATGTGAAGCATGTTAAGGAAATAAATGAATTTTAATATAAATCATGGTCGCACCACGTGACTTTTTTTTTTTAAGGCTATGGACAGTTCATCAAGATGAAAAAAACACTAAAATCACTTAATTTTACATTTTAATATGAATTTATGTGTACACAACATTCTTAATGTTTGAACAATTACGACAGATATTATTATTTTTTGTATTTTACAAACAATGTCAAAAATCCTTATATGTCAATGACCCATATGTTAATATTTAAAAGCTGGTTGTGATGGGCTTTGGTTCATCATGTGACTTTCTCATCGCCACCTGCTTTTGATGGTTATCAGTGTATTACAAATGTATTTAAATGTAAATTTAAATTAAAACCGTAAAGCCTAAAATGTTTTTTGTCTTTTACCAAAAACCTGGCTTAAAAAAACTAGCTTGACCACTGTGGTCACTATATACTTTTTATTAAATGGAAAAGAGCAGCCAAAACAAAATCAGTTAATTTGTTAATTTGTTTGTTTGCTTGTAAAAACATTTGGCATTCGCCTTTTATTGTGTGAAAGGGAGCTGCTAAAACTTGAATGCAATGGAAGGTCAAGTCATGGGTGGTTATTTGTTTATTCATTTGTTTATTTGGCATTGACCTTTAATTTTAAATGAATAAATCAATGTTACTATTCAGTTAATTTATCACACTGGAAGTGGAAAGTCAAGTTGAGCGCATTGCATAATGGCCAGTTTGGTCAACGTAGAAGGGCATCTGAGCTTGCATGCATGCATTTGCATATAAAGTAAAGTAGTCTGTGCCATTCTAAACATATCTGCATGAAATCTTCACCTTCACTGTTTATTTTTCCTTAACCAGATCTGATACTGGCGAATGACGACGATAAGATCTCGACTTCATTTGGTTTATCGGCCTGTAAAGCACGACAGCCAACATCCCGCCTGGAGATTAATACCATCGACGAGCCATCGAGAGACTCGCGCGCCAAGACGAACAAGATTTTGCTCTTTACTAAAGAGCCACGGCTCGATATTACCAGACGGGTCGAGAGTGCCTCCGATTACACGGAGCGAGTGAAAGCAGATGTGCCATCATTAACCATCAATACTGCATCGCCCAAATGGGGCCCTCGGGAGGCCTTTTCCAATCTATAGCTCTCGCTCGTTTTCCCGTCGGTGTGTTTCTGAAAGCCCCTGTAACTCAAGCCCTAAATAAAAGCGCATGGATATTAGGTAATCCGAGTTGTTTTTCACTAGATGCCGTGGATCTGAGATTTGCGCAACGGGGGCAGCTTGTGTTTTTGTGCATGTGCAAATGTGCAATACGACCCCCCCTCCAGACTACGGTTTTTAAAGAACTGCAATCGAGTCTGAAATCAAGCCTGGCCATTCTGCGCGGGGCCTCCGAGGGAGCGACGGCTCTCGGAATTGGATTACAGTGTGTGAATGGGGTCTGTTCCCCTCGGACGGGTTCTCCGCAGAACCCCCTACTGTCACGCCGCTGCTCATTACGTTTAATCTATGCGTGCGAGAGCCCGGTGTTCCCACGCAGAACCGCCCGTGAGGTCGGAGACTGAGTTTTAGGAATCAATGTAAAGGCCCTATTTCATGGCCAGATTGACCGGGTTTAAACGCTAACTGACAGACGTCGTCTAATTTGGAGCTCTTTTGCACAAGTGGTAAAAGGTGCGATTGTTGGCGAATGGAAAGATGGATTATGACAGTAATCTCTCAGTAAATGTCTCGGCGTGATTGTTTTGCGTGAGAGCGAGAGCGGTCAAACTGTTCTGCTGTGATTAATTTGGCTGTAGATGTGAAGGGATTACACAGATGTGTCCGTCTTGTTTTGGGACACGCTTGCCATGTGTTTGTGTGGATGTGTAAACGCTCATCAGATGCTAAACCCTTCCTCCAATTACCCATCAATCCCTTCTGCACTTGTCCATCATTCCCACATTCCAATTACTCTTCTTCTCATTTGTGGTTAGATAATGGCCTGTGGTTTTGTGGTTAGTTTAGTTCTTTATTTCTGTTGTTCTTTCATTTCTGTCTGTCGTTTTCTATCACTCTGTGTCTGCTGTTCATTCTGTCTGAATCTATTTCTATATTTTTGTTTCCTCTGGTTCCCTTTACCATATGTCTTTATTTCTGTCTGTCTGTGTCTGTCTTTCTTTTTTGTCTCCTCTTGTTCCCTCTATTTTTCCATATGCCTTTTTCTGTCTGTTTTGTTCTTTGTTGATCTTCCATCTGTCTTTGTTTTTTAGTCATTAATTCTTTTGTCTGTCAGTCTTTTCTGTGTCTGTTGTTCTTTCTTGTTCCCTCTATTTTTCCATATCCCTTTTTCTCACTTTTTCAGTTTATTCATTCTATTGTCTTTTGTTCTTTCTGCCCTTCTTTTTTGTATTTCTACTTTTCCATATCCCTTTCCAATGTGATCTCATGTTAATTCGTATGTATTTTATGTAAAATGTGGTTCTACAAAATGTACATTTAATTAAAGGAGAAGTCCACTTTCAGAACAACAATTTACAAATAATGTACTCACCCCCTCGTCAAGCTTCAAAAGACTCTAAACGATCCCAGCCAAGGAAGAAGGGTCTTTTTAAAAAAAAAGAAAGAAAAAAAAAAAGAATGTGTTTACTTTTTAAGCACATAAGCTTGTGTAGCACTAGCTCTGGGATGCGCGTCCACAACGCTACGTACTATTAAATCACGTCGAAAGGTCACACAGAACGAAGATAAGACCCTTCTTCCTCGGCTGGGATCGTTTAGAGGCCTTTGAAGCTGCATTTAAACTACATTTTGGCAGTTCAAATTCAGGGCACCAATGAAGTCCATTATATGGAGAAAGATGCAGAAATGTTTTCTTTTCTTTACGACTGAAGACACAAAGACATGAACATCTTGGATGACAAGGGGGTGAGTAAATTATTTGTAAATTGTTGTTCTGGAAGTGGACTTTTCCTTTAAGTTTTTACACTCTAAAATATACAATACTGATTTAATTTTCAGCATTTTGAAAATACTGATATATGGATGACACCTAAAACGTAGATTATTTACATATGAATAACTTTACTGACTTCAGTTGTCATATCAATGGCATCGTTTTCAAGTGGATTATTAAATTATTTACTTATTTTCATAATATGAAATGATAACATTTTGTTCTGTGTGATTTCTGCTTTCAAACTCGATTTGAAGAATACATAATATTACACTTGAAACCCTTAAAATAAATACCATCTCTGAATCATTTAGTCATTACTTATGTAATGTTTTCTTTGTTTGCTATGGGACACAAAAGGCATTTTCTCTGATATGCTGTTAACAGTACAACCATAAAATACACCAAAAATGTAACATAATTACAAATAATTACATAATTATAAAATGAATTGTATTTGTGCGCTGCAATCCAAATCTTCAGAATCCATACAACTGCGAGGAACCAAATCTAAGCCTTTATTCAGCAATCTTCATCTTTATCCTGAGTGACCATAAGCATCAAAACCTGCGCTGACACGCTCATTACAAATTCAAAATTTGCCGCTTCAAGAATCTTTATGACAGGTTTTACGACAGGATAATCGAATGATCATTGGCTCTCACCTTATCTAGCAGAACAATCGGTCATGTAAAAAAAAAAAGACAATTTATATACTTTTTAACCTCAAATGCTTGTCTTGTCTAGCTCTGCGATGCACGTGTACTCTGTGCACTCCAGTTCAAGACAGTTAGGGTATGTCGAAAAACTCCATCTCATTTTCTCCTCCAACTTCAAAATCGTCCTATGTCGCTGCAGAAGTACCGACCCAGTGTTTACAAAGTGAACGTGCAAAGATCATCAAACGCTCTTTAGAAAAAATGGTAAAGCAGCGATTTAGGATGATTTTAAAGTTGGAAGAAAAAATGAGATGGGAGTGTACTGACCCGGATTGCACAGACTACGCATGCGCTTCACAGAGAATAGACAAGATGATTGTTGATTTGTTTAGATAAATAACCGCTCGTATTGCTAGATAAGACCCTTATTCTTCATCTGGGTTTATTTAGAGCCTGAAGCTGCACTGAAACTGCGTTTTTAACCTTCAGTCCGTTGAGCACCACTGAAGTCCACTAAATGGAGAAAAATTCTGGAATGTTTCCCTCAAAGAACTTCTTTGTGACTGAAGAAAGACATGAATATCTTGGAACCTTACTATAAAGCGTTACCGTCATTTCTTTCTGTCAGTAGTTTTTTCTTTCTGTCTGTCTTTCTTTTTGGTCTGCATTGGTTGTTCTTTCTTTATTTTGTTCTGTCGTTTTCCTCATATGCCTTTACTGTCTTTCTTTCTGCTGCTCTTTTCATTTTTGTCATCCTTTTCTAACATATTTTTCTTTCTTTCTCTCTGTCTCTCTCTCTCTGCCTCTCGTCTGGTTGCGGTGTGTTTGTGAAGCTGGCAGAGGGCTGCTTATGTAACACTGCGGCGTGTTTTTGCTGACACATATATGTGAAAGAGGATTGGCGTGAAGCCCTGGACAGAGAATCTGATGTTTGGGGATTATTTCATATTGATGCGTGTTTCTTTCAGTGCTCGGTCGCTGCAGGTGACTCAGATGTGACCCGTGTTATCAGAGGGCAGCGCGGAAGCTGAATATGAAGAACGTGGCCTGCAGCTGGTAGGAAGATCAAGGCTGAGCTGCACAGCACCCACTCACACCCTCCGTTCCCTGCCTGTTCGTCTCGCGCCGTCTCACTGTTTCTCACACGCGGTCCTGCTGCAGGCAGATATTCCCTGATGTTCTCCCTAAGCATACAGTTTCACACTCATCGACTAACCCACATACACTGTAAATCAGATCTGATCTTAAGACTACAGTGGGGTTAAACGAAGGTCATGGAGACTTTTATTTGAGTGTCCTTATCAGACATTTCTACTGACTTGTGTCTCTTCTAAAGAGTTACTGTTATGACAGATTTATGAGTACATTGTTTCTAAACTGTCCTTGTATGGAAAAGACCATTCAAAAATGTTTTTTTAATATATATGTTTATGATTAGGTGTTAAATTACAGCATTTACTTCATGTCTTCTGTCTCTGTTCTGCTGGAAGCCTTTTCGGTTTTGATTCATCAGGTCGCAGGGTCTCCGACAGGCCAGCGCTGACAAAATGTCACTTCCTCCAGGTTCCTGAAGACATGAATCATATAATAATGCCATGAACAGCCTGCATCCCGGTAGCTCCATCATGCAGACGCTTTAGCTCTTGTGGGTCCCTTGGGAAGGATTTCTGTGTGGAAATCTGGAGCATGTGACAGGAAGAGAGGCAAGCAGTCAGACGTCATCAGACGTATTTTGGTGAGATGGGTGTATGATGGGTGATGTACGGGTGGAATGGTTCTGTGGGCGTAATCAAGTGAATTTAGTCAGTGTGGATGCTGAGATGATCTCCATGGCGACCAACAGCAGCTATCTTAGTTGGCCTATACTGCCATTGAAAGGAAAAACGCAGCTACTACACGAAGTGCTGCAGGGATGACATATTTTTGTAAGTTCGCATCCTGGTTCCCCTGACAAAAAGCTAACAGGATTTAAAAAAAATTTTTTTTTTTTTTTTTCAAAAAATGACGAGCACACAACAAAAGGTTTGAACTATATTGCTGTAGTATCGTGGAAACAAAATGAATTTTAACCACTGATTCTTTACATCATCATCTTTCGGCAATGAAAACAAAACAAACTTGTTTTCACAGCGCAGAACTCGGCGTCTTTTAACATGATGTAAACACACTAACTAGCAGAAGTCTTTGTGGGCAGGTCAGACTGTTCCTGTTTCGCAGGCAGGGATTATGCTAATATGTTACCCAGCATAGGCGTAAATCATGGGGGGGACAAGACCCCCCTCTCTGAGGGTTTTCCCCCCAAAATGTCATTACCAGAGACTCTGTGTATAATATAATGGGCATATACTTAAAATAATTGTGTAAGTAAAATGTAAGTGTAATTGTGAAAGTAAAACAATATAAATGCAAAAAAAGCGTTTTAATGTCAGAAATGTTTTGAGTCCCCCCTCCCTTGCCTCACAGTAGTTTGGTGCACTGCCTGCTTTCCCCCTTTTCTGATAGACAACACACATGTGTCAGGTGAGAGAGAAGTTTGTTTGTAGTTATGTGTAAGTATAACTAGGCTGTCAACGCTATTTTATTCACTTTAAACGTCAGGTGAAGTGATTCTTTCTCTTAAATATGGACGATGTTGGATCATTAATAAATTATTCATGACAAAAAATGATGATATCCGATGTATTTTTCTATGAGCGATTATGAGGCTGTCAAGCTTAGCTTGTCACCCACTACAACTAACACAGTGATAAGCCTGTGTGAACTGATATTAGGCTAATACTGTAGATCTACCGATGTGTTGGGTTTTACTCAAAATGATGTTAAGTGTCAGATCAGTGGGCTTGCTGTGGTTTAATATCTAAATAAGAGACGTGCTCAGTGCCAGACGAAACCATATGTGGAGGATGCAGAATAATTCAATAATTATAATATGACCGCGTGGTTAACCTGTGAACCGAGCTCATATTTAAACACGGTTTCCATGCTATAAGTAAAATTTTGGCTGTGTTATTGTGTCCCCTTCAAAAATTGCTCTTGAGAAATTTTATGTTTATTGTCCCCCCCCACTGCTGTATAAAATTTACGCCCTTGTTACCCAGTGACGTATATCAGTAATGGGCAGAAGATTAAAAAATATGACTCGTTAAGGCAATTCTGAGTCGACTCTTTCTTTTGAGAGACAGTATCTTTATGTATCATGCACTTTTTTGATTAACAACATTGCAGACTGTTCACATTGAAGGATAACTATGTTACAAGCCCATATGACCTGCTCTTCAAAGCCTAAACACAATACAGTCACCAGAAGTAAAAAGCCATATGTAGGCGATACACAAACTTCCAATGACTCACTCTCAAAATTTCTTTAAAATCTAAAACAAAATCTTAAGAGTTAAGAAGTTTGCATTAGAATAGTGTGAAAGTGTGCCATTATTAGCACTATAAGGCTAGTGAGTAGATGGGTTTTACTGGTTAGCGTGGCGATGCTTAAAGGAGAAGTCCACTTCCAGAACAACAATTTAAAAATAATTTACTCACCCCCTTGTCATCCAAGATGTTCAAGTCTTTCTGTCTTCAGTCGTAAAGAAATTATGGTTTTTGAGGAAAGCGTTTCAGGATTTTTCTCCATATAATGGACTTCATTGGTGCCCTGATTTTGAACTTCCAAAATGCAGTTTAAGTGCAGCTTCAAAGGCTCTAAACAATCCCAGCTGAGGAAAAAGGGTCTTATCTAGCGAAACGATCGGTCATTTTTATTCGATAAATAAAAATTTGTATACTGTTTAAGCATAAAAGCTTGTGTAGCACAGGCTCTGGGATGCGCGTCCATGATGCTACGAATTATTAATGGTTCTTGAATTGTTCTTGAATGATTCTTCCATTTTGAACAAGTCGTCTCGGGGAGTGATTCGTTGTTAAGTTCTGTACTGGAATTAGTTGACCTGTTTCGAGTCTTCGGGTTTTTCGAGTCGTTCGTTCATCTTATGGGGCTGTCACATGACGAACGAACGACTCAAACCTGAAAACTTGTCATATAAGAAGTGAGGTGAGCTAATCATAGACTAAAGACCCAGGTAAACAATGAATTAATCTTTTCTGTTTGATCCGAACTTCCCATCACTACTACGATTCACGTGTAAGTTCATCGTCTGTGTACTTATTTTCTCCTACAACTTGAGAGGAGGACATTGTTGTACCTTTTTGTTTGTAAACAGCGTTTGACTTACTTGCACTTTCTTAGTCTTTGTGCGTTCGCTTTGTAAACACTGGGTCTGTAGTTCTGCCTACGTTCCGCATGACCTTTCGACGTGATTCAATAGTATGTGAATGCGCATCCCAGAGCCTGTGCTACACAAGCTTTTGTGCTTAAAAAGTATTAAAAAACAAATATTTTCCGAAAAAAATGACCGATCGTTTCGCTAGATAAGACCCTTCTTCCTCGGCTGGGATCGTTTAGAGAATCATTTTGGAAGTTCAAAATCGGGGCACCAATGAAGTCCATTATATAGAGAAAAATCCTGAAATGCTTTCCTCAAAAACCATAATTTCTTTACGACTGAAGACAAAAAGACATGAACATCTTGGATGACAAGGGGGTGAGTAAATTATTTGTGAATTGTTGTTCTGGAAGTGGACTTCCCCTTTAATGACCCTGACAACTGTAGTCCCATTTAGACACTTGATAGCAACTGCTTTTTCAAGACATGTAAAAATCACAAGTGGGTTATTACTGATGTATCATATGTTGTAAAATAAAACATGAAAATATGTTGAAGTTGTGTTTGGCACAGACCTTATTTGTAATGCTGGACCACAAAACCAATCTTAAGTAGGGTATATTTGTAGCAATAGGCTAAAATACATTGTATGGGTCAAAATTATAAATTTTACTTTTATCCCAAAAATCATTAGGATATTACGTAAAGATCATGTTCCATGAATATATTTTGTAAATTTCCTACCATAAATATATCAAAACTTAATTTTTGATTAGTAATATGCATTGCTAAGAATTTCATTTGGACAACTTTAAAGGTGATTTTCTCAGTATTTAGATTTTTTTTTTTTTTTTTTGCACCCTCAGATTCCATATTTTCAAATTGTTATTGTAAATGTCTATATCCTAACAAACATACATCAATGGAAAGCTTATTTATTCAGCTTTCAGATGCTGTATAAATCTCAGTTTCAAAAAATTGACCCTTATGGTTTTGTTGTCCAAAGCCCCATTTCAGGCATTTCACCAAGAAAACATTGAAAAAAAAAACACTGATTTTGGGGCAATGAAATGAGAAGTAAATGCAGTTGATAATTTTTTCAGCCTTCACTGTCTCTCACACACAGTCCCACTGCAGGCAGCTATTCCCTGGTGTGCTCCCTTCACGTACAGTTTCATACTCATCGACTAACACAGAAGCACATGTGCACAAACACACATACAGTAAGTCAGATCTGATCACAAATGAACCTCCAATAGCTCTGTTGTTTAAGACTGCGGTGAGGTTTAAAAGGGGGCAAATGGAGATTTTTACTTCAGTCTTGTTGTCAGAAATTTCTAGTTCATTTTAAATGATCTGTGCTGCTACATTTACCTTATAGGTCTGTACTGTTACTTTTGAACAACTATTGACTTATGTTTCTTCTAAGGAATTACAGAAAAGTAAATGGACTACTATCATCTGAACTACTGCTCTGACAGTTTTATGAGTATATAGTATATAGTTTTGGTCTGAACTGCCCCTGTATGGAAAAGACAAAGATTCTTCAAAACATCTCTTGTTGTGTTGCATAAAAACAGCATGAGATCAATTATTCAGTTAAAAACCCATTGAATTTTTGAACCCAACATAATTTTGGCATAATATAAGTGAATCATTGTATCATGAAGGTGACCTGGGGTCACTTTTAAAGGAGTCTTCACAAAGCAATTTGCAGTGGAAAATTTTCCAGATTCATTCATTTTATATCACGGTTGCCGATTTTTGGCAACATGCATGAATAAACTCAAGTCAGTTTTAACTGTTTAGCACTTTTCTCAATACACATTGTTTCTGAGACATTTTCACCCCCCGGCTCTTAATGCGTCGTTTTTCATTCTGGAGCATCAGTGAGTGTTTGAACCTTCTGTAATAGTTGCATCAGTCCCTCAGTTGTCCTCAATGTGAAAAGATGGATCTCAAAATCATACAGTCATTGTTGGAAAGGGTTCAAATATACAAAAATGCTGAAAAACCAAAGAATTTGTGGGACCTGAAGGATTTTTCTGAAGAACAGCAGACAGTTTAACTGTTCAGGACAAACAAGGGACTCATGAACAACTATCACTAAACAAAAAAATACAGCTGTGGATCATTCAGGAACAACACAGTATTAAGAATCAAGTATATGTAAACTTTTAAATGGGGTCATTTTTATAAATTCAACTGTTATTTTCTCTTGTGGACTATATGTAAACGTCTTTTATGTGAAATATAAACGTCTCTTATTTAGATATTAAACCACAGTATATGTATTGCTTTACGTGAGTGTATGTATGATGTACTATATATCAGGCTTAAAATATGTCGCTGTGAGATGATATAGATTATATTTTGCAAAGATATAAACGGTCAAGCTGAGATTTGCTATTTAGTATGACGTCAGTTTACATGAGTGTACAGTGTTGTAGTCTGAGTTATTAATTCATTATGTGGTTTTGTTAAATTTCTAACAATGCGGTGTAGTGACAAGCCTAATTACTGTGACAAGCTGAGTTTAATCTCATGCAAATGAGCACGGATTCAATGTGAGATACAGATCTGACCCGGTAACATAGTTTGACCAAAGCATATTTTGTTCCTGGGTCATGCATGATTGCTTTGTGAAGACACGTCTCTACGGGTTTGCCTGCAGACTATAAATGAACTCAGACTACAGTATCACACATTTTTTCCCCTGAGCTGAGCCTGTTCTGGATTGACCCTGTCCTTATATGCCTTAATAAACTGTCCCGTGGTTGTTGTTAGAGAGACGTATCTCTTTCTGCCTTCTGTCGCTGCGGTGCGGTCCTCTGCTCTGCGGCGAAGGGGAAACATCCACCTTATTCAGCCGTGAAGATGGCCAGAGGCGCAGCAGTCAGCTCTCTGCACTAATTACGGCTGAGGATAAGGGCACTGGAGCGCGTGGAGATTGTGGCGTGTTGCTTTTTTTAACCTCTTGCTGCTGAAGCAGAGATTTCTTTGAAAAGGGGAGGAGAGAACGGACACTTAAGATGGAGAAAAGTTTAATGGATGATTTGTTCTGAGTATTACAAATGAATGTTTGGGACCTGTAGGCCTGTATGTTTGCTAAGCATGTGAGGATGACATTTCTTCCCTTTAAAGGAACAGTTCTGTCATCTCACTCACTTTTTTTTTTTTTTTTCGGTAGAAACACCAAACTGCTCTTTTCCATACAACAAAAGTGATGACCTTGGGTTATTAAGCTCTTAAAAGGATGAAGTGTACCATAAAAAAGGAATTTTAAAACTGGGACCTGGGGACCCCAAGGAAGTGCAAATATTAGAATAAATAAATAACATTATTTATTACGTTTGTATTATTTATTTACAACTTTTTTATTTATTTATTATACTTTAAATGTTATTTTATTTTTTTTTACTTTTTTTTTATTTTTTATTAAAATAATTAAATAATAATGAATATTAAAAGTTTTAAAATTGGGACCCAGGGACCCTCAGGGGGCCACAAGAAAGTGCTAGATGGGGTTTTAAAACAGTGTAAAAATAAATAAACATGAAAGTAAAATTAAATGTTAAAATATTATAAGAAATAAAAATACATTAAAATGAATAAATAATTAAAACATTAAATAACAAAAATTGGATGAGAACAAATAATGCAACATTACATTAAAATAAATTAATAAATACAAAATAATAACTAAGATTTATTACAATTATAATAAATATTACAGTAAATAACATTATTTATTATGTTTTTTTTTTTCATTTACAAATTTTTCATTTATTGATTTTACTTAAAATTGTATTTTTTTTTTTTAATTAAAATAATTAAATAATAATGCATATTAAAAGGAGTTTTAAAATTGGGACCTGGGGACCCTCAGGGGGTCACAAGGAAGTGTTAGGTGGGGTCCATGGAAAAGTTTAAAAACAGTGTAAAGATAAAAAAAATCTGAAAGTAAAAGTAAAATAAAAAATATTATAATAAATAAAAATATATTAAAATTAATAAATAATAAAAACATTAAATAAAGAATAAAAATTGGATTAAAACAAATAATTAAATATTAGGTTAAAATAAATTACAAATACAAAATAGTAGCTAAAATAGATTAAAACTATAATAAATTTAAATAAATAACATTATTTATTATTTATTATGTTTTTGATTTTTTTCATTTACATATAATTATATATATATATAATTACACATAATATAATTAAATAATAATGCATATAAAAAGGAGTTTTAAAATTGGGACCACAGGGGGCCACAAGGAAGTGTTAGGTGGGGTCCATGGAAAAGTTTTAAAACTGTGTAAAAATAAATAAATATGAAAGTAAAATAAAAATCCTTTTTTCACAGTGTAAATTTGATCTTTCTACATGAAAATCTACAGCTGATATATATGCAGAAGATTAGCACAACTTTTCTTTTGTAATTAATTAATAAAACAGTTAATGTGTAAATTACAACTGCAAAACCAAGTGAACTAGTTTCAGAACTACTTACAGAGATTTGAATTACCTTACATCCGAGAACGATGGATGTCAAAGTGTCCGTAAGGATATGATAACGTGTTCCTGCGGTGGACCGAGTGAGGTTTGTAAATTATATTCATATTTTAAGCATTTTATATTGTTAACGGTCATCTGACCTGTCTATTTTCCTAATCTGTCGCTCGCTCTTTCGCGCGCTTTGTCTCTCTCTCCTCTAGCGACATCCAGCGGAAATCACGTGAAACGCAGGCGCTGTTCCAGTGCGCGCCTCATGTGGGCTGTGCCTTCAGCTGTTCTACTCGTGATTTCTGTCTCATTTATGAGCTAAGTAACATATTTCAGAGTTTATTGGGTGTTTGTGTGTTCGTTTCTTTTATATTAAAATTCGCAGTTAATGTTATTGTTGTCGGCTATTGGATAACTGCGACAAAAAACGATCACGTCAACCGACTTGATCTGATACATTATTTTTTATTCTATTTAATTTTATATTTCAGCGCTAAATATTCGTATGCTATCGTTTTATTGTGACTTGGCTAAGGTACTATTTTCAGGCTGTATCTGCGCAAGCAGTGACACAAGAGTTTGTGTCGCGTGGGGAAAGTTGCGCGCGGAGCTCCAGTGCGCGTGAATCAGAATGTGATGAACACGGAGGATCGTTTAATGATATCAAACTCATCATATCACATGAACAAGGATCACCTCATCAGATCAAACACACCGGTGCCGCCGAACGGATCAAATGATGCTCAACCGAAAGTGCGCCTGAATTCACCAACCTGATGATGGACGCAAAGGTGAAGAACTATTAACGGAGAAGGTAAAGTTACTTAATCATCTACAGTCTGTTCCTGTCATCATCTTACACTAATTACAAACTATCATGGTATTACCATGATTTGGGCGTGTACCATGGTAATACCTGATTTTTTAAATACTACGTTTCTAATATTATTTGAAATATCGATCTTATATCTGGTAATCTTTGAAGTAACATGTTGGTCATCGTTTAATACCATGGTATCACCACAGTACTCAGGATAGATGGATAAAAAGGCTAACACAAAGTACTTATCATCAGCGTTATCATGTTTTTTGTTCGGATGTGTACCTTAGTACCATGAAATTCTGTGCCATTATATATGAAAATACCATGGTATTACCATGGTATCCAATACCGTCAGTGTCACATGATACTGCCATGGTATTTTTAGAAATAAGAAACGGCAAGCAAAAGTACTTAAAGTATTATTATGCTTACTATGGACGTGTACCATGGTAATACTACGTTATACTTCTAAATAACCTGAGGTACCCTATAAATACCATAGTGTAATGCTATGGTATCCATTTAGTACCATGTTATTACTATATGACTGTACCAATGGCAGATGTCATCACAGTACTTTCTTGATAGATAGATAGATAAAAGTACTTAAGTGTTACTGTGTTTTTTGGATGTGTGTGCCATGGTAGTACCATGAAATTCTGTACCATGTATATTATTTGTCAGAGTACCGTAATATTACTACTGTATCTGATTCCATCGGTGTCACTTGATACTGCCATGGTATTTTTAGGAATAGGTGGATAGATTGCTAAGAAATGACAAGCACTTAAGTAGTTAAAAGTATTCTTTTTTGCACACGCACCATGGTAATACTATGTTATACTTTAAAGCTACCATTTAAATACCATGGTATAAAACTATGGTATTCATTTAGTACCATGATATTACTATATTACTGTACCACAGTACTTGATAGATAGATAGATAGATAGATAGATAGATAGATAGATAGATAGATAGACAGATAGATAGATAGATAGATTTGTATTTTGGATGTGTACCATGGTAGTGCCGTGAAATTCTGTACCAAGGTACATTATATATCAAAGTATAGTACAAAGAACTATAGCCATCATTCAGTACTATGCTACAGTATTGTATAGTATTAG
Organism: Labeo calbasu; assembly: GCA_019740295.1. Classification (NCBI taxonomy): domain Eukaryota; kingdom Metazoa; phylum Chordata; class Actinopteri; order Cypriniformes; family Cyprinidae; genus Labeo; species Labeo calbasu. The sequence continues at coordinate 14,530 of JAHKKF010536417.1, forward strand.
TAATACGTACCTTCAGTTTCACATGGTACTGCCACTTGAAAGTATTACCATGCATTGTTTTGGATATGTACCATGGTAATACCATGTTATACTCTGAAGCAACTTGAGGTACCATATAAAAACCATAGTATGAAACTGTGGTATCCATTCAGTACCATGATATTACTATATTACTGTGCCAATGCAGGTGTCACCACAGTACTTTCAGGATAGACAAATTGATTTGAAAAGACTTGAAAGTATTACCATGCATTTTTTGGAAATGTACCATGGTAGTACCATGTTATTCTTTGAATTACTATTGTGCTGTTTATAAATATAGCTGTCATTCAGTACTGTAGTACATTATAGATAGATACATAGATCGATAGATGGATAGATAGATTAAAGTACTTAAGTATTATTACGCTTTCTGTTTAATGTGTGCCATGGTAGTACCATGATGTTCTTTAAATTACTATGGTGCTGTTTATAAATATAGCCATCATTCAGTACTTTGGTACAGTATAGTATAGTATTAGTAATAGTTACCAACAGTTTCACATGGTATTGCCACTTGAAAGTATTACCATGCATTTTTTTGGATGTGTACCATGGTAATACCATGTTATACTTTGAAGCAACTTGAGGTACCATATAAAAACCATAGTATGAAACTATGGTATCCATTCAGTACCATTGTATTACTATATTACTGTACCAATGCAGGTGTCACCACAGTACTATGAGGATAGATGGATAGATAGATTGATAGCATCACTGTGGTAGTTTTTGTAAGAAATCAGATTTTAAATCTATACTTTGTGAATTTCCAGATTCATCAAACTTTTTGTTGTACTTACTGAGACTTCCAGTTTGCACAGTGATGATGTATATGTTTTCCATGTGGAGCCATAATGTATATAATTACAACTAAACCCTGTGAATCACAATATGATTGAATCATGATTCAAATCAGCCTGTAAAGTTGTAAAGACAATATTTAATGCAGACTGTCAGAATATGTTAAGTATCAGTGCAGGTGGCAAATAGTCCATTTAGTCTCTCTATGGTGATTCTGGGTGGTCCGTCTGCTTGTTTTTTATAGACGATCTTAACAATGATTCATATTTCTTGTTAAATGACGAGTTTGGATGAGAGCAGTCTCTAAAATGTCTTAAGAATCTATTCGTTTGCTTTGGAAATCATCCTTTTTTTAGCATGTACAGTAAAGGTTTGTTGCCTGGTGGTAGTTAAACAGAAAAACCACCACGGCTCTGAGCATCTTTGGCTGCGGGGGTGGCAGTGTGAAAAGTGTGGTGGTGAGCCTCCTGGGAGAAACACACACACACACACACACACACACACACACACACACACATATACACACACATACAAGCAGTCTGTTCACACTTGCTGTGGCTTTGTTCGCAGCACATTGACTGATGGATGAAACTCTTGTTTTTCCAGTGCTATAATGATCGGTCTATTAGAATGATGTCATTTATGCTGTCATGTCATAATCGCTCATTGTGGACACTATATATATTCTGTTTTGTCACTGATATGTGTGCGTAACGCCTTCACCATTATTCGTTTTTTGAAAGAAGTCAAAACCGTTTGCCATTCTTTCCCTTTTTTCATTAAATGCAATTTCTTCCTCACATGACAAATTAGCAAACGTAGACATTAGTGCGTAGCACTTGCAATGCCAAATAGGAATAGTTCATCTGAAAATGGAAATTGCTGAAAATGTGCTCGCCCTCAGATGTAGATGAGTTTGTTTCTTCATCAGATTTGCAGAAATGTAGCATTACATCACTCACCAAATAGATCCTCTGCAGTGAATGGGTGCCGTCAGAAGTCCAAATAGCTGATAAAAACATCACAATAATCCACAAATAATCCACACCACTCCAGTCCATCAATTAACATCTTGAGAAGAGGAAAGCTGCATGTTTGTAAGAAACAAATCCATCATTAATCGTTTTAAACAGTTGCCTAAGGCTAAAATACAAGTCCATAATCCATAATAATTCTTCCTTGTTGGTTTTATCAGCTGTTTGGACTCTCATTCCGACGGCACCCTTTTACTGGATTCATTGGTGAGCAACTGATGCTACATTTCTTCAAATTCTGATGAAAAAACAAGAAATAAAGTGCGTAAGTTTAAGTGTAAATCAGGGTAGACACAAGACTATTTGTTTGAGGGGAAGATTTTCAGCGAGTACTTACTGAAGTTTCAGTCTGTTCCTCACACAAAAGCTTTCAGAAATGTTTCTAAACTTTCTTTCGATGTGAGTCGTGTGTTCAGATGTACCGAGAGCACCTGTGGCAGAACGATCACACATGTGAATGAGCTCACAGTCACCAGCTCCCTGCTTTAGGACAATATCAAACTGGCCGCATCCAACTGTGTTTCTGCATGTGGAGAGCCCTTCAGCAGCCATCCATGTGTGTTTACAGTATATGAGTATATGAGTCATTCACTCCATCACACAGCAGTACATTCCATCACTGTGAGATCCTCAACTTAACTCTAGTGATGCATTGTTGGATTTTATGATTGTTGTGGAGAAACTCATAGGCATAATCAAACATGTGAGGGGTTTAATTCAAGTTAAGTTGTATTAAGTTGTATGAAAGCATAGTTTGTATTTCCACTGTAAATTCAAAAAGTCACTTTTTTTAAATATATATTTTTGCATATAATAATAATAATAATAATAATAATAATAATCGTCGTCATTATTATTATTAGTCATAATTTTTCATTTATTTTTAACAAGATTGTGAAAGTATGTTCTGCTGTTTAATATAAATTTAATAACAAATAAATATAATAACAAATATAATAAATAAATGTATAATTTTATTAACTAATAATAATAATCAGATTTTTATCTTGGTAAATATAAATAAACAAAATGATTATTATTAGTAGTAGTAATTCTTAATTTATGTTTCTGTTTAACAAGATCAAAGTTTAATTTTGCACCAAAATACTGCGAAATGATATCTTGTCTAATACAAATCTAAATATATGATATCTTGCTTAATATAAATCTAAACTTAAATAAAGTTGAAGTATAATAAATATAATAAAATAAATAAATGTATTTTGTCATATATTATTAGATTTATTTTGGTTTAATATTGTACATTACCCGTCAAAAGGTTTTAGATTTTTAATGTTTTTAAAGAAGTCTCTTCTGCTCACCAAGCCTGCATTTATTTGATCCAAAGTACAGTAAAAACAGTAAAATTGTGAAATATTTTTACTCTTTAAAATAACTGTTGTTTTATTTGAATATATTTTAAAATGTCATTTATTCCTTTGATTTAAAAGCTGAATTTTTAGTCTTATTACTCCAGTCACATGATCCTTCAGAAATAATTCTAATATTCTGGTTTGCTGCTCAAAAATATTTATTTTTATTATTATCATTATTATTATGTTGAAAACTGAGAATTTTTGTAAATAGAAAGTTCAGAAGAACAGCTTTTATCTGAAATAGACATCTTTTGTAACATTGTAAATGTCTTTATCAACACTTTTGATCAATTTAAAGCATCCTTGCTAAATAAAAGTATTAATTTCTATAATTTCTTTCCCAAAAAATAAGAAGCTTTTGAATGGTATAGTGTATATTGTTCCAAAAGCTATTTTTGTTAGATAAATGCTGGTCTTTGGATCTTTGTATTAATCAAAGAATCCTAAAAAAATGTACTCAACAGTCTTAAATATTGATAATAATAATAATAAAAAAAAACTTGAACAACAAATCAGCATATTAGAATGATTTCTGAAAGATCATGTGACACTGAAAACTGGAGTAATGATGCTGAAAATTCAGCTTTGCATAACAGAAATAAATTTTTTAATAAATAAATTTTAAAAATACATTTTAAAATATATTCAAATAGAAAACAGTTATTTTAAATAGTAAAAAAAATTTACAGTTTTACTGCTTTTGCTGTACTTTGGATCAGGCTTGGTGAGCAAAAGAGACTTCTTTAAAAAACATTAAAAATCTTACTGTTCAAAAACTTGACTGGTAGTGAACTGGTAGCAGTCTTATTGCTCAGAGCTTGTACATTTTGAGCCTGCGTTCTTGATAGGGTTGAAATTTCCTCTCAAGCTCTGAAGAAAGCACGTGATACTCAATATACTCTCATGTCTCTGTCTTCGCCGTAATCATAGTCATTTTTATAGTCCTTTGTCTGTGTGTCATGTTTGTTTGCGTGCGTCTGACTGTAAACTCCGTTTCACTTCTGTCACTTCCGTCATCCTGTTTCCTGAAGGCCAGCTTTATATTCGGGCTCCACAGTGGGCAGCTGGCATTAGGACCCCTGATTTCACACATCCCACCTCATCTTATCCGTCACTTTAGGCCTGTTTTAGACACAAGCTCAATCCGCCACGGCTGCGGTGTGTCATCATTCATCAGCCGCTTAAATAGAGTATGACAGCATCGCTGCGCTAATAATGACACTCACATTCAGATACATTTCAGTCAAATGACATGCGGACATTGACAGATTTTAACGCTTAATAGTAGTCTACAACAGCTGAATCGATATGATTGAGATGAGTTTAACTGAGTTTAGTTGAGGTGAGTTGAATTATGTTGAAGAGATTGAAGAGCTTGGCCTTTGGACCCTGTTGACTTTAACTGTATAGATAAAAGAGTTTATATATATATACATATATATATATATATTTCTAAATATTTCATTTAGAAGAAATGAAGTCAAACGGAAAGACATGAGGGTGAGTAAATTCTCCCAATTTTCTTTTTTGGGGATGAATCATCCCATTAACTTGTTGAGTAAATTTAAAGTTGCTGAAATGAATTTAATGAACATTTCAGATAGATTAAGCTGATTGAAGTAAAATGAACGGAATTCAGATTAATGAACTAATTCTTGAACTATTTAATGAATTAATGAACTATTTCTTTTATTTTTGCAGAAAAGTTGTATCTATCTCAACTTAAAAACTTAAGTTCAGTTGCTGCCTTAAATTCTTAAGAAAATCAGCTTGGTTGCAATTCATTTCATACAACTTAAATTATACTAAACTGACAAAAAAAAATGTAAAAAATGTTGAGATTGCTAAACTTATTTTGATGAGTTAAAGTTATGTAAAAAGAAAGAAAGAAAAGAAAGAAAGACAAGTTGACATGAATATCACATTATTTTTTACCTGAGTGAGATATTATGTTTATAAATTTGTATTATAAAATGTATTTATAGTGTTTTTCCACTATATATATATATATATATACATATATATGAGAGAGAGAGAACACTTACACTTCAATTAATTTTATAATATGCTAAAATGAAGCGATATATTTAGGTTTTGACTAATCAATAATTGTATGAATTTAAGAAAAAAACTGAATTTAGGAAAAATTACTACTGCTACTAATTATTATTACTATTATTATTATTCATAATTCTTCATTTATGCTTCTGTATATTAAGATAACATTTAATTTTGCACTAAAATATTGTAAAAGTACATGATATCTTGCTTAATATAAATTTAAATATAAATAAAATGGTAGTATAATAAAATAATAAAATAAATAAGCATATTTTGTTATGTATTTATTTATTTTGTGTTATATTATTACATTTTTACATATATTCTTTTTACAAATATATTATTATATATTCATTA
>JAHKKF010536418.1:0-42605 GCA_019740295.1 Labeo calbasu
ATTTGTTTAATTACAATTTACAATTTAATTACAATTATTACAATTATTTTATTTTTTATATTATTTATATATATTTTTTTATATAAAACTGTAATAAAATAACAAAAAATAAACAGGAAAGTACAAAAAAATCCTTAAGTATATCAAGTCAAAAGGTATAGTAAATATGTGATTAAATATATACTTTAGCATAATTTATAATGTGTTAATTATATAATATAATGTGTAATAATTATAACACAATATAATGTGTTATAATGTGTAAATTATATAATAATTAATTATAAATAATTAGAATTATAATTAATATACATTTTATAATAAAATGTAATATTTACATTTTATCATGTATAGATGCTACATGCAAATATTAAAATAATAATAATAATAATTTATACTTTGCATATAATAGAAACTACATGCACATACATAAATAAAATAATAGTGTAATAAAAGAAGTAGCTTTCATTTATTTATTTTACATTTATTTATTTAATTAAATTGCAATTGCATTCCATTTTATTACAAACTAATAAAAAATAAAAAATAAATAAAATCAATTTAATTAAATTACATTAAAAAAACATTAAAACATTGGGTCAAAAGTATTATTATTTTATGCCAAAAATCAATAGGATATTAAGTGAAGATCATGTTCCGTGAAGATATTTTGTAAATTTCCTAGCGTAAATATTTCAAAACTTTTTGATTAGTAATATGCTTTGCTAAGAACTTCATGTGGAAAACTTTTGTGATTAAATTAATAATTTATAATGTGTGATAAGCCCAGTCATTTGGTTCCCCTATAGTTAGATGATATGAACTGCTGCTGTACAGTAACCCACAGAACTTATTGTGCTCATATATTTATGTATTTACAAGAGGAAGTTTATTAACGCATGGACTACTGGCCTGAAAATCCCAATCTGCATTATGAAACTGTGGTCAGGTTGGTGGAAATTTTTTGAGCATGTGCTGGTAAATAATGCAGAAGCTGGAAAGACCAGAAAAAAAAACAAGTGGACAGTTAAACATATGCCACCAGGGGGTTATTAATATAATTTAAAATCAGTTTTATTCCAGACGAAAAGCCATAAATCAGACAGATAAATAAAATGGAATCATTTAAATGTAGAAAATTAAAAAAAACTTCAATTTCAAACTGTTACCAGTTTGCTTTACAGCTTCAGGCAAATAGTGTTCAGTCGATGTCCCCCTGTGGTGAAGTGTGCATTTACAACATGAAGCCAATCACAATGGCAGAAATGACTTTTGAGATTTACAGTAGAAACTAATCAATGGTAAAAACTGGAAGTCTAATCGAACGTTAATTACATATTAACAAGATTATCACAGGCGTTAATGTCTCTACATAGTCTTCTAAGTTTCTTGGCTGAGTGCAGAAGAGTTTGTGGCAATTCCAAATTGAAAATTAAGTCTTAATTTATGTGGATATAAATTGCCACAACATTTCCTCCTCAATAAGCAGTCGCTAATATAATTATGCAGTCACGCTCCACAGCATTCAGTGCTGAGTGAAGCAGAAACGTTTAAAATTCATGAGTGATTTTGCATTCTGGACCTGCTGATTAGAGGCACTTTCTGAGGTGTCCATTCCCAAGAGGAAGCACTCAGGGAATTAGGCCAGATTTACAAGGTCATGGTGTTGATGTCCTCTGAGACCCTCCTCCTGAGGAGAAGAGAGGAGAGTTTTTACTGTACAGCCAGAAATTACAACATAAAAAGTATTCTGGGAAACTCCTGGTAAATACAGTTATTTGTGGTCAGCTGGTGACTGTAAGTGCCAGTTTAGACCCCCAATATGCAGCCAGGACAGGGGTGAAATAGTGTTAAATTTTTATTTGACTGAGGATGTCAGGGTTTTGCAATTATATTTTAATATTTCAGAGCTTGCTGCGATTAAAACTGCTACTCTTAGGAAAGGTTTGTGTCTTTGTACAAGCATCTGGTAAAATACTCTTATGAAAATGTATCACAAGCAATCAGAAGTTAGTAAAAATGTATTATGTTTTTTTATTACTTTAATTTGTTCTTTAGGTGTGAACTATGCCCATATATTTAACTTTAATATCTTTCCACTTGCTTCACTGTACAACAAACACTGTTGTTCAAAAGTTTGTGACCAGTCAGATTTTCTGCTCATCAAGGCTGTTTATTTGATTAAAAATACAGAAAAAAACTGTAATATTGTGAAATATTATTGCAAATTAAAATAGTGGTTTTCTATTTCAATATACTTTAAAATAGAATTTATTCCTGTGATGCAACGCTGAATTATTTTTAGCGTCTACAGTGTCACAGGATCCTTCAAAAATCATTCTAATATGAAAAATTATTATCAATGTAGGAAACAATTGTGCTGCTTAATATGTTTTTTTGAAACCTGTGATACTTTTTTCAGGATTCTTTGATTAATAAAAAGTCAAAAAGAGCAGCATTTATTCAAAATCTTTTCTAACAATAAAGGTCTTTACTATCACTTTTTGTTTATCAATTTAACACATCCTTGCTCAATAGAAGTTTTAATTTCTTTAAAATAAATAAGGAAAGAAAAAATTTACTGACCCTAAACTTTGAACGGTAGTGTATATTGTTACAAAAGATTCTATTATAGATAAATGCTGTTCTTTGTAATGTTTTATTCATCAAAGAATCCTAAAAAAAAGTATCATAGGTTCCAAAAAACATAGAACTGTGTCCAACATTGATAATAAATCAGCATATTAGAATGATTTCTGAAGGATCATTTGACACAAGACTGAAGCAACGATGCTAAAAATTCAGATTTGCGTCACAAGAATAAATTCTATTTTAAAGTATATTAAAATAGAAAACCACTATTTTAAACTGCAATAATATTAGTTTTTTTTTTTCTATATTTTGAATTAAATAAAAACAGCCTTGATAAGCAGAAAAGACTTATTAAATAAAATAAATTAAAAAAAACAACAAAAAAAAAAACATCATTCCATCATTTTGACCATATGGCAAGTAATGAAGCATCACCATAGGTGCATTATTCAGGCATGAAGAAAAAAGTGAAAATATGAAGAAAATAATGCAGAAAAAACAATATTTCATGGTTTATGATGATAAACAAAGACTGCCTTTGAATTTGAAATCCACCTCATTAGGTTCGTTTGTCAAATTGAGCTCTAGCACCATTAATCTTTACCTGAGACACGAAAAAGGGAAGGAAAGGGAAATTAGATGCAAGTGTGTAGAGGATTTCCACCTATTTCCATAAAATTAATTTATATGATAATTACCCATGTAGGCCTACATACGTAATGAGTATGGATCTAATCATGCCATCAAACCAAATGAAGGGAACATGATGACATTAAAACAACGTTTTAATGATTAAGGTCAATAAAAGATCATTTAAGCACAGAAATGTCGATAAACGCAAACTCTTCTGTAGTTTAATTCACAATCTTATTTCCAGCGCGCCCCCTGGCGACCGACATACACGTGTGCACAAGCGCGGGCACAAACTGTCGCGCGCAGCTCCATTTCCGTCCAATCAAGTTGCAGCGCGAGCGCGAGTCAGGTTTGTATTTGTGGCTCCGGTCAAATGATCCGCTTCAGCGGTAATTCTCGTGTTAAACGGGTGGAAAAACCTGATACCGGCAGGTTTTGACAGGTTTTACCGGGCCGAAGCAGCCGTTAAATGCAGGGAGTCTTAAAAGATTGAATGTTTGAGGATGGGTAAGGGATTATTTGAGTGGAGAGATGGAGGCTACATGCAAACGAGGCCCCGAAGCCACATTTAACCACATTTAATAAACAAGCAAGTTTAATTCTAAAAGAGGAAGTTAATTCTGGTTAAAATTTTCAAACTGTGTATAACTTAGATGTTTTACTGTGTTAAATGTGTGTAATGCGTTAGCTTGAGCTGGTACGATGCTAATGCTAGCTGACTATCAAAACAAAGGCTGACAGAGATGCATACAAACAATTACATAACCATTTATTAGCTATATTAATAACACATTTAGAATCACGTCATATTTATTTTAATGTTTGCTTTATAGTTGGTAAATGTGTTGAAAAAGGTTTCTTCTCTAGCTTACAGTTTTTTTTAAATATGTTACGATTTTTATTGCTTCTTTGACGACTTTTTGTTTCTCTTTTGAAATTGTACTTTATGTTCCTCTTTGGATAAAAAACGTTTGCTAAATGTGTGCATGTTTTTATGTAGTTATTAATTATTTAATATGGTTATTCAGTATTATTATTATCATTAACACTTTTATTATACTCTGGAGAGTTATAAGTCCTGTTTGTGTTTTTTTAGATGGACGGAGACAGCAGCACCACAGATACCACTCAGTTAGGAATAACTGGAGAGTATATGACCGGAGGGACATATGTCTTACAGACCCAGGATGGTATGGACATGACCATAAATCTGTGATTGAATGAAGAAAATGGTTATTATGAAAAGTTTGATCGTTCATTGTCTTGTTTTTTTTTCTCTTGTGCAGATGATGGAGACGAAAGTTTCAACGATCATGAGGATGGCAATGGCAGCAAAGACCATTTCCGAGAGCAAGACATCTACCTTCCCATCGCAAATGTCGCCCGCATTATGAAGAATGCCATCCCACAGACTGGAAAGGTAATATCAGGGAATTTTAAAATAGTTTCCTGGTATGGGGAACTGTATTCAAAGTATTTAATAAGCTAGAATTTTTTTTTTTTTTGAGTGCAGTCTATCCACTTTATTTTTCAATGCGTAAGTAAGCCATTTTCTGTGAACGTGCAAGGCTTCTGGTTGAATAACAAAGTGCAGAACAGTAAAACTGTTTGCACTACAAACCTCTGTGTTCATCATTAACCTAATACATTCAAATAACATGGTAAGACACACCAGTTTGCAATGTCAAGCAGCAAAACAAGTTTTTGTACAGCTAAAAATAGCTGGAAGCGGATGAAAGCGGATGCCTCGCACATTATATTTCCACTCTTAAGAGAAAAATAAGGTGGATGTAAAATCCTAATCTTATGTATGAGTAACCTTGATTGCTTCTGTCATCTCTCCTTTCAATCGCAGATTGCAAAGGATGCAAAAGAGTGCGTGCAGGAGTGTGTGAGCGAGTTCATCAGCTTCATCACATCTGAGGCCAGCGAGAGATGCCATCAAGAGAAGCGCAAGACCATAAACGGAGAGGACATTCTGTTTGCTATGTCCACTTTGGGTTTTGACATGTACGTGGAGCCGCTTAAACTCTACCTGCAGAAGTTCAGAGAGGTATTACTCACTCACTCACATATGCAAATTAATAAAAATTGAAGATCATGGTCTAAAAACAACATATGAATGACTGCAGAGAGACATATTCAGCAATACCTGCATGTGTTATCACAAATGTCCTTTTTAGAGCTCAAATTGTGTAAGAAGTAACATATTCATGTTTCCTAGGCAATGAAGGGTGAGAAAGGCATCACTCCGGTTACAGTCAGCGAAGGCCTTGGAGAAGAGCTTACAGATGACGGTTTCAGTAAGTGCAAAGCTTATTTCATATATGCGAGTTGGCATAAGAGACTTGTGCCTTGTTCAGAAAATTTGATGCAGTTGAAACATACAGCACTATTCTCTTGCTTGTTTATAGCTATTAGCCTTTTAAAAGGTTTCCATAATGAATTAATGTTGTGTTTAACTTCTAGCCGGTCAATTGCCTGCAGGACTGATCACTGCTGATGGCCAGCAACAGAACGTGATGGTATACACCACCTCATACCAGCAGGTTAGTATGTAAACCAACTCAAGTTAACCTACAGATATACGGCTAAACCATTTACTGTTGTATGCTTAGTATTTATACCATCTCTCTTTTTCTGCTCCTTTAGATCCCTGGCGTTCAGCAGATACAGTTCTCATGACCGAAGACCGGCCCGACTATATCTAGTAGCCTGTCCAGTGTCCAGACACACTTATCTCTTGCCTTGAAGTTTTCAGGTCAGTGCTGGAAGACCAAGAGATGCCTGGTTACCAGAGCAGGAACAAAAGTGCCTGTTGCCAGGAGGCTGATTTGATCTAATGTGATGTCTTGTAATTCATTCAGTATTATATTTAGGCCAGTTTGTTTTGGTCTGCTTGGTACAGGCCACACCAAATTATGTTTTTGGGGGTTCCCTGTATTTAATAATTTTTAAAGTTTGGGATGGGGCAGTGGGAAGACATATGGGCCATATTGACAATTTACATTCCCAGAATTAAGGGAATTCTCATTTGATATGACATTTGATCTTAATTAACCTATTGAGCTGACATTGTTATGCTGAATCTTTGAATAAAAAAGTAATCTGTCTTTGTTTGAATGTTGTTTAAAATGTTTGAACATTAAAAAAAAGAACTGATGAAAATGGTCAAGATTAATTAAATTAATATGCGTTGTCATAACACTATTTCCAACTGATTTTTAATCCAATACATATTTTAGTAAATTTTAGTCTATACAAAAAGACCATGATTGGAGCGTATGCCAAAAAATGCTTTAAATTTGACTGAAATGTTGCGAAACAAAAAGAACAAAAAAGTGGTTACAAAACAAAATTCCAAGATTATCAAAGATTATTTTGTGATCGAGAACGGGTTGTGGTGCATCACATGCCTTACAAACTGACGTGTTATTAAGAGCACAATCTGCATCATTAATACTCTTTGTAGTTCTCTGGGTTAGTGACATGCTAATTGAACATAATACAGATAATGCATAAGCAATTCTACAAATGAGATATTTAAAATCCCCCAGTAGACAGATTATACTAAATGTTATGTTTAAGTAATACACTGAATATTTAAGCCAAATTGTTGCAAAATGTAGGAGTAACAGTTTTTGTAATGGTAACAAAACTATGTACTTTTCTGAATTGTTCTATGATTGAATTTAAATGGTACTGTAATTCTCCATTTATGCTATTGAAGTCTGTCAGGAAGGAAACGGCTCAAATGAAAAAAAAAAAACGTACATGCAGTTTAAGATATGGGTAAATGGCTGATTTACACTAAGGGAATACATTTTTCTCACAAAAAACATATTAGGGATTTGGAGATTAAAAAAAAAAAAAAAAGTCATCTGTCGCTACAACAGTCCATAATAAAAATAAATTTACGAACTCAGTATAAAAAGTGTTAAATGTACATTTTACAGTGATATTGACCTATTTGACTGATAATAGTGATAAACCTATAGCTTACAGTATAAACAAAACCGTGACATTAAAAGACAATCAAGATTAGAAAAACAGTAAACTGAGATCAGTCATCAAAGGGGTTAAATTTAAATGGCAAAAGGCTTTGTGGCATAACGGAGAGCATGAAATGCAGTCCTTAAGTATTAGAGCTTTGGCGGTCAGTGCAGCAGCTGGTCGACCCATCAGGGGTGAGAGTTCATCTGCAGGTGGTGTCAGGCTCTGCTGCTGGAGGACTGGAGTCTGCCTGTGTCACTGACGATTTTAGCTTACTTGCATCTGTAGTTTGACATAAAAAGCAGTTAGGACTGGACTGTATATTGCATTTGATATTATATTGCAGCATACATTGAAGGATTAGTTCCAGGATTTTTCTCCATATAGTGGACTTCAGTGGGACCAAACAGGTTGAAAGTCCAAATTGCAGTTTCAGTGCAGCTTCAAAGGGCTCTATATAATCCCAGCCAAGGAATAAGGGTCTTATCTAGCGAAACAATTTATATACTTTTTAACCACAAATGCTCCTTATGCATTAGCTCTGCGATGCACGTAATCATGTTGGGAAGCTCATGCGCAGTTAGTTCTTCATCTGTGTACTTTGGTTCAAAAAGGTAGGGTAGGGCAAAAAAGTCCATCTCATTTTCTTCTCCAACTTCAAAATTTTTGTAAAGGGTGTTTGACTTTATTTGCACGTTCAATTTGTAAACACTGGGACTGCCTACATCACAAATGTGTAAATACATAATGCTTCAGGTTAAGCTAGTGCAAAACAAGAATTTGTGGTTAAAAAAAAAGTATATAATAATAAAAAGTAATAATTATAAATAAATATATATATATATATATATATATTTTTTTTAAATGATTGATTGTTTTGCTAGATAAGACCCTTATTCCTCAGCTGATTTCTTTTCGACTGAGGAAAGAAAGACATAAATATCTTGGATGACATGGGGTGAGTAAGTTATCAAGAAATGATTATTCTGAAAGTGAACTAATCCTTTAATGTTCAGCAGTTTGGGAAATTAAAGGAATTAAAGAAATTAATATATTTATTTAACATGAATGACAGTAGAGACATTTCTAATGTAACAAAAGATTAAATTAAAACATTATTTTAAATTATAAGATTTCACAATATTATTTTTACTGTATTTTGGTTCAAATACTTGGCCAATTAACATCAACAATGCCATAATCAAGGTAAGTTGGCTCTTAAATACTTATTTAATTAATGAAATTATGATTAATTTGTGTAGAGTTTAAATGCCATAATTGCCATTTTTTTCTAAAAGCAACTCTGAAACATGTCATCCAAGATGTTCATGTCTTTCTTCAGTCGAAAATAACTTTTTTGACTGTCCAATCTGCAGTTTCAATGCAGCTTCAAAGGGCTTTACATGACCCCAGCCAAGGAATAAGGGCCTTATCTAGTGAAATGATTGGCCATTTTCAAATAAAATGAAATATAGTTTTTAACCACAAATGCTCGTCTTGCACTAGCTCGACGCATTATGTAATCCTTTTTGAACCGAAGAACACAGACGAAGAACTAACCGCACATGACCTTTCTTATTCCTTGGCCAGGATCATGAAGAGCCCTATAAAGCTGCATTGAAACTGCAATTTGGACTTTCAACCCGTCTCCCATCAAAGTCCACTATATGAAGAAAAATCCTGGAATGTTTTCCTCAAAAACTTTTTCGGATCACATGGGAGTGAGTAAATTATCAGGAAATTTTATGGAAGTGAACTACTTCTTTAAAAATGTGAATTCACTTTGCATATGTATTTGTTTCATGGCTGTGACATAAAAACCAAAGGCTATTTGAATACGAGACCCTCAGTAGGACCCACCCTAACTTCCTGTTCAATAGAAAATACATAAACACAAAGGAAAATATACAGATACATTCATGAGTCAAAGCTTTTGAGTTCTTACACACCTTGTAGCCAGCGGATCTGAGTTGCCGGACCGTAGCCCTGCTCATTCTTGGCAGCGATTCGGAAGACGACTGCAGGCCGTGCTGAGCAGTCAATGTGCGCGTTGCTCAGCTGGCTTTCGCTGACTGTGCATGAGGTCTTGGTACCACGGTAGATTCGGATGAAGGCCAGCTCGCCAGGTCTCTCCACGCTGTTCCCTCGACTCTTCCTCACAGCCAAGAACATGGAATACTCCGTAATCTTCCCGGATGGAGAGGTGGGAGGCTCCCAGGTGATATGCACTGAATCTTTATCCTGAAAACATCACATAGTATCTAAAAACATCTTTAAACGCAAAATGTCGTCATCACTAAGAAGACTGATTATACCTTGGTGATTTTCACAGCAGATGGTGCTCCAGGAAACCCAGGCTGACAGGTTTTAAACTCACTGAGTGGACTGAAGTCACCGAGGCCACGGCTGTTCAGTCCGGCCACCCTGAATTTATACGTGACTCCTGAGGCCAATTCCTGCTTCTCCCGATCCTTAAAACAATGAGGACCCGGCAACTTCCACTGTGGGATAGAAGCGGTGATGTACAATACACATTTGACACAACTGGTAACCGTTACAGTTAGGTGTGGGAGGACCAAAACAGTA
This sequence comes from Labeo calbasu, assembly GCA_019740295.1. NCBI lineage: Eukaryota > Metazoa > Chordata > Actinopteri > Cypriniformes > Cyprinidae > Labeo > Labeo calbasu. Next base: position 9,805 of record JAHKKF010536418.1, read on the forward strand.
CCACAGACAAACCTCATTGCTGGATGAGTTTCGACCAGACAGGGTTGTTGCCATGTCACCATCCTCAGAAGGCAGGAAGTAGTGTGTAACCTCACAGTACAGTGTTTTAAACACACCAACATCAAACCACACTGGGTCTTCAGACTGCAAGTGCAAAGAGAGGAAATGGGTCAGTGTGTTTTAGGCGTTTTATACTAATACAGAAACCCACTTGTAACATCCTACCTTTTGGGATGGTTTTAGAGAATTGTCTCGTTCTGTGTAAGAGAATATAAATAGTAAGAAAGGAAAATTACAGTAACAGTTGATCTATTTTCAACAGGAAGAGTGTGTTCTTACCTTTCTGGCACTGAGATGTGCTATTCATCTTACCAGTCTTATTCACATCTGACATCACGGAAACACCTTGATCTTTGATCATGCACATTAAAAAGACATCATTAGCTATATATGTGACAAAACCACTGTGCAACACAGAAAGACCAAAAGTGAGAATGCAAGAGTGGAAATAAACATGCATATTAAATAGGACAAACTAGACAAAGAAGCAGTGTTTGCTTTTCTACCTTTGTCACCTTTTGGCCGGACTTCTGCCCCGTCCTCACCCAGTTCTTTTGGCCTTAAAACGCTTTCCTGAAATGAGAAAGGCCCACTGAGATTAAAAAAATTTAATATATATATATATATATATATATATATATATATATATATATGTTACCCTGGACTACAAACCAGTCTTAAGTAGCATGGGTATATTTGTATCAGTAGCCAAAAATACATTGTTTGGGTCAAAATTATCGATTTTTCTTTTATGCCAAAAATCATTGGGATGTTAAGTAAAGATCATGTTCCATGAATATACTTCGTAAATTTCCTACCGTAAATATATCAAAACTTAATTTTTGCATTTGCAATATGCATCGCTAAGAACTTCACTTGGACAACTTTAAAGACGATTTTCTCAATATTTTGATTTTTTGCACCCTCAGATTCAAGATTTTCAAATAGCTGTATCTCAGCCAAATATTGTTCTATCCTAACAAACCATACATCAATGGAAAACTTATTTATTAAGCTTATGTTGTATAAAATGACCCTTATGACTGGTTTTGTGGTCCAGGGTCACATATTAAAAAATTTATACATAAAATCCAGTAAAATGCATAAATCTGACCTGTGATGAAGATTCTCTCTCTTCTTTAACTTTGACATCAGCACCTGGCTGGGACACTAGAAAGAAAATTAATATATATTCACATATAAATAATACATTTAAGGTTCTTACACCTTTTTCCAAAATTAAATTCAAATTAAATTAAATAAATAAAATATGTATATAAATAAAAATGTAGTTTTCAGCAGCATTTTTTTTGTAAGTGTTACATGTTAATATTTTTCAGAAAATCATTCCAATTTCAAGTTTTTGCAATGTTGACAACACCTCATCTACTGTATGTCAGCCTTACCAGCTAGATACTAATAAAAGTATAGTTCACTCAAAAATAAAAATTCTGTCATTTATTAACCGGAGCTCATGTCGTTCCAAACCTGTAAGACCTTCGATCATCTTCAGAACTCAAATTAAGATATTATTGTAGAAATCCAAGAGCTTTTTGCCCCTGCATAAACAGCAATGCAACTGACACGTTCAATGCCCAGAAAGGTAGTAAGGACATCATTAAAATAGTCCATGTGACATGTATCCATCTTTGCACACAAAAAGTATTCTCGTAGTTTCAAAAAATTACGGTTGAACCACTGATCTCACATGGACTATTATATCAATGTCCTTACTACCTTTGAAAAGTGTCAGCTGCGTTGCTGACTATGCAGAGTCAGAAAGCTTAGATTCCATCAAAAATATCTTAATTTGTGTTCTGAAGATACATGAAGGTCTTGGAACGACATGAGGGTGAGTAATTAATGACAAAATTTTCATTTTTAGGTATTTATTTGTAGCATCACCAAATACCACATGTTTAAGTTGTAATACCTTTTTGTACAGACTCCTTTCTGTCAGTTTCTGGCAGTGGATTTGGTGTGGATTGTGGATCACCGGAAGCGGATTGAGATGTGATTGGCTGCAGCTGAAGCAAATAACATTCAGCTGCAGGTAGGGGCCGCCAGGCGACATGCAGCATATTAATTGTGGACTTCACAAGGAACACCGCACCAGGAGTGGAAGGCCTCTCTACACACAAAAAATGACTACTTGTTGATTTCAATTTTCAGATGTAAACATTGTTGATTTAACCACTGTCGTCCTTTATCACTCACCTGTTTCCAGGTACCACAGATCTTTGCAGCACACCTGGTAGTTATTGTACTTTTTGTATCCATCTCGCCCGCTCCAGACATACAGACGAGTGCCGACGGTTACCGCGCAGTGTCCAGCTCGTGCTTTCGGCCAGTGTGCATCACCCTCTGCCTGTTCGTCCAACTGTTCGTCGGAAGTCAATCCTTGCTGGTGTTCTTCCGGTGTCAAGTCATGCCATGTCATTGTGTCTGCAGTAAGCAAACCATACCAAGAGAAAACAATGTTTGCTGTTAAAGCAGTTTCTGAGGTTATCTAGTTACACAAATGACATATTATTCTTGATCATACCAAGATTTAGCATGGAAAGAGAGTCAGTGCAGACCCACTTGACTCCATCAGTGTGGAGCGTGTCCTCTGCCCGTCCAACAGGAACCCAGCCTCCAAACACATATAACCTAAAAAGACAAGATAAATAAGAAGAGATAATGAGGAAAAATTGAGACAGTGGGAGGTAAGATAATATACAAGATGTTGGAATAACCGTTCTGACTGTAAAACCATCACTGAACATGTTGACTTTAAAAGTGAATTTGAGAGAGGAAATGGACAATGGAGCTGTTCAGTCATTACATCAATATTTAGGCAAACCCAAGAGGCTAATTCACCTCTAATGGATTTCTAATGGGTTTTTAGAGTAGCAGTTTTGTTAACATTACATGAAGAGCCTTTCACATTTTGCTCTACAATATAAATTACATTCAATCATTTCTCAAATGGGAATTTTTAAACTATTACGACATGACATGCCCTGAATTATATTTGCTGATTGAAATCCAGTACTTGTTTCTTACTAATTTTGCAGCACTAACTTCAAAAATAGTGGCTGTCTTGCTCTAAAATGTCACACTTTCTCACAAAACATGCTATTTTGTAGCATTTTTGCTTTTGATAACAGTATTTCTTGTTTTGTGGAAAAACTACATAATGTAAAGTTTTTATTGATATTTCTGAACTCAGCATCATCAAATTGCGGCATTACCTGTTTCCAATCACATTGGAGGTGTGCAGACTTCTGGGTAGTGGCAGCTGACCTCTGATCATAGGTAATGACCAAGTCATAGTCTCTGAAATTAATGAAAACATCAGCTTGAACCAAATGAACTAATATAAAAAGAGATCTGTTTTTTTGATGAATATGAACAAGGCCTTACCAATATCTAGCTGCCACAAATCATTCAGTCTGTGCCCACACATGCCCCCAAATATATACAGCTTTGGTGCACTTCCACCCTTGCCACAGTACACCACAGAACTATGGGATTCCCTGGCTGACGGGCCTCCCCCTTTGGTTTCAGGAATGTTCCAGCCTTTAACCCCAGATTGGACCTGTAGCTCCAGCTCATAAAAGTCATCTAAATACCTGCATAGAGACACAGTTCATGTGAGTAATGTATGTGGTTGAAGTTTGATGTGAATAAATGCATATAAATATGCACACCTTGGTACATTGCCATTTGGATCTTCACTTTCATTGGCCATTCCACCAAAAAGATAACACTTATTAGCATGAAGAGTCAAGCTGTGGCCAATCCGTGGGCATGGAGGTGATGCGTTTCTTGGTGGGCGGGGCTTCAGTTTCTTCCACAACCATCGACTGGCCTGAAAGAACAGATATGAAATCAGGGCCCTGGCTCCTAACGTTGTGTGCACCACCATCATGCTTTCATTTAGGTATCAACTGAGCTACTTTAAGTACTGACCTGCAGTTCATAGAGGCTGTTGGTATACTGCCCGAATTCAACCATCCCTCCAAACACCAGGATCCGTGTGCCTTCACAAACAAAGCCATGAGCTGCACAACCAGGTGGGATATCGCCTCTCACCGCTGGCAGGAACCACTGCCTGGTCACTGAAATATATGGTTTAGAACTTTCATTAATGTGTTGCACTGTATATCAGCATTAAATATAAAAAATATGAATGCACATAAACCAGAATTCATAAATGAATTAATATGGAAACATAACAATAGAGTTGGAAATTCTAACTATTTTAAAGTATATTAACCAATGATGTGTTACAGTAATTCAGTGGTTTAATTGGTGTGAACTACATACACCTCTCTGTATGAAAATATGCATGCATTTTGTTGTTTTTTTTATAAACTAAGCATGTAGTATGAACGCAGTTGGTGTCTATTTAGTGCCATACCCGAGTTATAAACATGCAGATTGGTCGCTATTCCCTCGTTTCCACCTCCAAACACAACCACCAGCTCCCGTATGGCCACGGCCCGGTGCCCGTGCCTCGCCCTCGGGACCGGTCCAGCGTAAGACCGCACTCTTTTCCATATGGGACCCTTATTAATCATAATAGATCATCGGTTATAACATAAGTTTAATTTTACACCGAAGCATTGGAGTAAACGCGGACTACATGCAAACAGTTCGTAGCGCTTCCACATGCGTGAAACAGGGTCTGTGATTGGCTCAACGCCTATCACGTGGTCAAAAGGCGGCGCACTTTCGACAAATCACAGCCGTTTGTAGTTCTTAGGCCCCGCCCTCTTTTAAGCGAATACAGTAAATAAGCCCAGAGGACAGTAAAAGCAATTCATCACATTAATATAATATAATAGGACAAATGCATGGCAAGAAAGTCCTTGTTTGTAAATGTGTAAATAAGTACTGTAGACTGTGAAAGAAATAAATGCTACATTAAAATATGTAATTATAACATTCGAATTATAATTAAAATGATAAATAGTGCTGTCAGACGATTAATCGCATCCAAAATAAATGTTCTTGTTTACATGATATATGTGAACTGTGTATATTTATTATGTGTATATAAATACACATATACAGTATATATTTTGATATATTTACATGTATATATTTTAATTTATATAATTAATATTATATAATAACATATTTAATATATATTATATAACACACATTATATAATATATAACAACATTTTTCTAAAATAATTCCATGCACGTGTGTGTGTGTATATATATATATATATATATATATATAGTATTATTTAAGATTTATTTTTATTTGTTTATTTTATTTATTTATATATCTTAATATTTATTTTTAGCCAACAACCAAAAGATAAAAAATATTAATTTGGTTTTAAAGGCGTCAAAACAGCAGAAGATTAATGTACTGTCCATGAACTGTGTTTAAGTTGTAATATCATATGTGAAACCTAGAGGTCAGCAAAAGTCTGTATAAGGATTTGGGGTTTACAGAGGCATAGCAAATGAGGAATGAATTTACAGACATACAATAAACACTAGACGTTATGGTTTGTGATAGGTTTAGCTATATTCACGCAAAACTATACTTTCTTCAAAAAAAAAAAATCAAAAGACTGTGCAAGTTTATGTCAGTATTAAAGTTCTTCTTCACAAATGGTTTTCTCTTAAGCATGCAGATGTGAAGAACACATTTGAGGCCTTTTTAGTGGCATTTAAAAATGGCATTGTTTGGTGGTGCAAGACAATTGTTCCATGATGTATTAGTAAATCCATTACTTGCATAAAGTTATAAAATCAAAAAAAAAATAAGGCATTCTGAAGGCTACCTTTAGAGTTAAGCAAACATCTCGAAGACTGAGTTTGAACTGACATTGTGATTAAAATAAGGTTTGGCTTTCGTAATTGAAAACCTGCTTCATGCTGTGTCTGTAAATTACATTGAAAAAGAACAATGGGTTCCATCTATAGACAGCACTTCTCTGAGGTGACGACAGCTTACACATCCTTCGCTGATTTTAGAGAGAAAAAAAACATATTGAAAGATGGACAGTGACAGAACAACCTGTCAGCTAGTCCTTACATAACAATCTCGTTATGTTAACAATCTATCTTGCTGTTATGAATGAAATGAAAGAGCTACAAAGTTTATACGAATAACAATAAAGGAACAGAAAGAGGAAAAAGACAAAAGTGGCATGTAAGCTGTTATTGATTAATATACAAATAACGTCACTTGTTCTTTCAAATGTGTGTCACGACAAAACAGGCACTCAGCAGATGAGGAATGGAGGGTTACACAAAAACAGATTCCAGGATAAACATAGAGCATAGAGACGGAGAGATTGGGAGTCTGTGGAAAAATAAACAAGGAGATGGCAATGCTTATTTCAAAGTAGGAAAAAGAATGATGTCATTTGCAGGGGGTTGCCAGAGTGAGGAAAGTATGAAGCGAGGGATGCCGGAAGAGGAGAATTACCGTAGAAAAGTTTAAAAGGGGACATCAGATGCCCATTTTCCAAGTTGCTATGATTCTTTAGAGTCTTCATGAAATGTCTACAACATACTTGGATTAAAATTCCTCAATTGTCTTGTAAAACAACACCCTTTTTACCTCCAAAAACAGCTCCATTTGCAGCAACTCATTTCGGTGCATGTCTCTTTAAATAATAATAAGCTACTGCTCGCCCCGCCCCTCTCTTCCGTTTTTTGTGTATTCAGTTGCGTGTTACCTTTAAAAACAAAACTAATGCACTGCGTCCTCATGTTCACTTTTACATCCAACTACAAAACACCTGCATTGCTTGCTCGAACGCGGAGAAAATGGCGGACAGCGTACCAATCGCTGAGAACAGAAATATACAAATAAGGAACAGTCCGTCAGCAGTTGTGGGCGGGGCTTGAGCGGTATGACATCATATTGCTCAGAAAATCAAAACGACTTGATAATTGAGACTGTTTAGGTTTTTTGGGAATCATTGTAGGGTAATTGTGTCCACACACTGCTAAGACACATTTATATGCAAACATCACGTAAATGTGAATTTTGCATCCAATTTCCCCTTTAAACATCATTCTGAGAACTGGAAAGTTTCTCTGTTTCTTAGTATGCACTATGTGGATTTCCAATAACCATACACTGTAAAAAAAAATTCAGTAAAATGAATTTACAGTAAAAAAAAAACGGCAGATGTAGTTGCCAGAATTTAAAAATGGTAGCAATGTTTTAGGTTTTACGGTTTTAACCTTAATTTACAGTTAAATACCGTAATTTCATTAACTGATGTAATGTTAATGTACAAACCTATTGAAGTACTGAATCTGTTATTAAAAGTATTAACATATTCGGAAGGTGCACAGTGTCATTCACACAAACACTAAACACCATCATGGTACCACACATGAAACTGAAATAATGCAATAAACAATTTAACAACATTAGGTGTAACATACAACCCTAATGTACAAAACTGATAAGAAAAATTTAAGAAGAAACAGTTATTTTAACACACATCAAATTTAAAAAATGCAGTGCAGGGAATTCGGGGAGTGTCACTTTACGGTTATTTTACGTTCTTTTTCCGGTTCTTAAAAAATTGTATACTACCATAAAATTACATTTAATGTCTAATACAGTTTTTCACTGTATGGGAACTTAGTGTTAACTATTTAATAGATTTTTACTGTAGCTTTTTTTACAGTCTTGTACCGTTAAATTAATGGTCATTTTTACAGTTTACTGTGTAAAATCTCTGTTGTTTGAAGACTGACCTCTTGTTATGTCACAATGTTGCACTTCATGAAAAAAGCGGAGAAATAATGAGGGTAAACCGGTTGAGTGGGTGAGGTGGAGATGTGAGGTGAAGAAGATGCAGACAGCTGGAGAGGAAGCCATTAGAAGGGATGTACAGCATGAGAATTATGGATAAAGAGTTGAGTTTGTTCTCATCTTCTTAGACTTCTCGACAGGAAAGCTTCCTGCAGTCAAGCTGCATGATGAAAGTTGTTCTATTTTGGATTCTCTCCCATTAACCCTAAGCTAAACTTCCTGTCTTAAACAATGCACTTTCCTTCCTGGCAACCTTGCAAAATAATGTAACGCATTGTTTACGTTCAAACCAAGCTATAGAACAATGTGTTCTTTCAAACTGATTGTGTTTAAAATAAGTAATATCCTTGAAACACTCTAATGTTGTGTCTAAGAAACAATAGTTCGCCATTACAAATGAACAGGTTTTTGTTTACTTTTATACATTTTCTGTGGTAAACCAAAAATTTCATTTAAACAAAGGCTGCGTTTATGAATGGAGATCAAGAGAAGAGAGAAAGTTTCATCATTCACCTGAACTTATCGAACCTTTCTTTGTTATTCAGGGGCATGTGAGGACAAGGTAACCGCTGCGATCCCAATTACACTAGCAAGCTGACAGACCTGGTAAGACTGGAGAACTAATGTGAGTGTTTTAAGAAAAGGTGACACATTAATGAAATACTCCATAAAAAGGCTTTCTTCACTCTATAATTAAATGTGACAGGGACATCCAGAAAGGTGTTTTCAGAGCATAGAGAAATCATTTTTGATTCTTCAAAGAATCTTTCAGTCAAAGATTCTTAAAAGAACGTAAACATTCTAAATAAGTTTTTTTTTCACTATAAAAAACATTCCATGAATGTTCTGGGGTAGTTTGTTTGTATGTGTTTCTGCACCTGCTTCTGTGGAACCTCCCTCCTGGCTCTCTGTTATATTTTCAATGTCTTTTTAAGTCCACATGGCCCTTGTCTTTATTAGATTTTCTGTCTGAAAAACAAAGAACCTCTTCTCTCTTCTCATTGATAAAGCTGGCTTTCCTCATCCGTAACATTTAGTTCAAAAGATGAGCCCGATATTACCTGTCAATTGGGTTACAGTCCTATAATAAAATGCTGATTGCTTGGCATGAAACTGGCATTATGTGACAAGGTTGTTCAAATCCTGGCTTAGCCAGAATGTACCTGTTGATAATACTGTGATTGGCAGGTTGGAGCCAACGGGGTTTTCATTTTAAACAGATAAAGAAAAGCTATATAAGATTTGTATGCATACATCTACTAAATCACCTTGAGAGCAGCAGTTGGGAAAACACTCAATGATATAACAATTTAAAAATATGAAGTTAGTTCTTGTTGCAGATTCCCCTTGGTTTGATATTTTAGTTATGCAGTGTGATTAAGGGTGGAAGATTTACTCTGTAATAAGTGTGTGTTCTGGTCCCACGTTATGCAACCAAGATTGCAGACACTGGTCAGCGCAGTGGAAAATTACTCCCACAGCTCAGCGAGCCGGTAAAAATAACTTAATTAAGTTTATATTCCATCTTTCTTTGATCTCAGTGCCATTATTACTAATATAATACATCTGAATCTGGAAGAGACCAGTCAAACATTTTTTTGAGGCTGTGTGTTATAAGAATGATGAATAATTTCACTGGAGAAAGCAATGTTATGAAGAGAGCAATGGTTTTAAGTTAAAAATGTTAACATTGATCGAATTAATGTTTTTATCAGCTGTTTGGACTCTATTCTGACGGCACCCATTCACTCCAGGGGATCCGTTGTTGAGCAAGTGATGCAATGCTACGTTTCATCAAATCTTTTGGATTTGGCCTGCAGGTACATTTTCATTTTTAACCAAACTGGACACACACTCAAGATTGTTTGTAACTGGCATGTTTTATTTGCTCTTGTTGAGGTATTTTATATATTTACACGTCTTGAGATTAATTCTCTTCACATGGTTTTTTTTTTCGTTTATTTGAAACAACAAGAGGCATGTTGTCATGCACATACTTTTTTAATATTTGCATAAACAGTTCGCCAAACACCAGACAAGCTGTTTCAGTTTTAGTTGTTTTGCTCAGTTAACGTTTGGCACGACCAATACAAGACAGAGCACAAGCTATAAAGTTTAGTTTAGTCAGTCATAACACTGACGCGTACACACACTCACAATACACTTTTTTTACTCCCACCTATTTAAAAAGAGCTTCATGTTATCGGTGTAAACAAATAAGATGCGCGTCAGCCTAAGAAATTAAGCTGAAGTTCTCATCGATATTAAACACAAGTAAACACAAACCTGAAGTCACAGACTTTAACTGTAAATGGAAAGTGCAACATGACATAATGTGCTGTAAAATAAATGCATCATTTATAAGAATGAACACATTTTAGGTCATCAAAACTCATTCAGTGTAGATTAACCAGACAATCACATTCACCACAAGGACCTATATAAGCAGAAAATGAGCAGACTTTCATCACACAACTTTTATGTATAATATATATAATAAAACAGATTAGTAGATATATTTTATGTGTACATTTATTTTCATGTGTCTTTATTTATCCCCATCTGGCTCCTAGGACTCCACTGGAACGCTCTGGCTTGATTTGCGCGAACAGTCAAGCTGCAAACATTGGCTGGATTTGCGGGAATAGTCTAGCCCTAAAGACTGACTGGATTTTCGGGAGTTGCACGGGTCTCTCCAAGGGTCGAACCCATCTTTGGTCCGGATAGCAGCCAGCTTGGTCAGGAGGGTGTTCCTCCGGATGCTGCTGTCCGAGTCCTCTTTGTGTAACGTGTTTCTGGGTTTGTTCCAGCAGGGGAAACAGGCTAAGAAGTCATAGAGGAGGTGGCCGCTGAAGAGCATGTAGATCCACGGGTTACAGCAGCTGTTGAGACTCGCCAGAAGGGCAGAGAGAGTCACCGCTGCATTTTCAGAATCTGAAAAAGAGAAAGATTGAGTGATGTAGCCTCGAGGTTAAAGATTTGGGCTGGCAACTGAAAGGTTGCAGGTTGAAACCTTGCAGTTAACAGTTTTGGGAAATGAAATAATCAAAACTGAACTGGTGGTTGAACTGGTGTGAACTTTTATAATGTATTTTGTAATTTATCAAGCCATATCTACATATCTACTAAAATCTGTTTTGACAGAAATAATCAAATAATAGTAGTCTGGCGTTGGTGTTTTTGAAAATGAATTGCATTTTCAGTACTCTTGAGTGCACAGTAGTTTTATGCACAGTTCTGTCTTTCAAGCATAAATAAATGATAGATACATCAATATGTCCTCTTAGACTTATGAACCACAAAATATTGATTATGTAATCGATTTTTTCCTAGAATGGAATGCAAGTATGTCTCCAGATTAAAAGATGTTCTTCAAATAAAACATTAGTTTTAGCCTATAATGAGCATTATCCAATAGTACAGTATATACACACTGATAATAATGAAAAAAAAAGTAATACAACCTCTATATCCTGTAATCTCAAAGGAATGCTAATGGAATTCAGAAAAGAATCCTCTGATAGATAAGATCTGAAGTGGCTGGTTGCATAAACGTCTTAGATTAGTCTTAAAAAGTTAGTTAAATTCTGTTACAAAAAGTTATTTTTCTAATATGAATATGAAAAGTAAGACTGATTACCCCTTGTCCATTGCTAGTTGGTGAAACTAGTTCTTAATACACAGTCTTATAGTGACTATGTTTATGCAACTGGCAGGCCTGGATAAACTTAAGTTCTGATCTGGAAAATACATTAAATCTGGACACCATTGTGATCTTTGGTTCTTTCTTGTTTGGTCTTTTAGGAGCGGTTCGAAGTTATTATATAAATTGCATTAGCATTTTCATTAGCAAGGAAATTAAAACCATGTAAGGAATTATTTTTGTAGATGCTTGCAATTACACCCTATTAGTAATGTGAATATTGCCAGAATTAGGGCTATTATTCAGCCTAGTATTGTTATGATTGCCTAATTAAGGCTTGAAATATACGTTTTTTTTTTTGTTCCTTACACATAGACTTTATATATGTGACCCTGGACCACAAAACTTAAGTAAAATCATTAGGATATTTAGATCATGTTCCATGAAGGTATTTTGCAAAGTTACTACCGTAAATATATCAAAACTTAATTTTTGAGTAGTAATATGCATTGCTAAGAACATTTGGACAACTTTAAAGGTGATTTTCTCAATATTTTGTTTTTTTTGCACCCTCAGATTCCAGATTTTCAAATAGTTGTATCTCAGTCAAATATTGTCCTATCCTAACAACAACCATACATCTATGGAAAGCTTATTTATTCAGCTTTCAGATGATGTGTAAATCTCAATTTCAAAAAATTTGCCCTTATGACTGGTTTTGTGGTCAGGGGTCACATACAAGTTTCAAAAAGTTTTCAGTAACTACAAAATTTAGATTACAATATAAATTTATATAAACTTATTATACATTTAAAATTCATAATAAATTTGTTATCAATTTGCGAACGGAAATCGTATTCGCGCCAGAAGGTAACCATAGCAACAGCTAGCCGATTGTTTTGTTTTGTATGGTAAGTCGAAAAACATAAATATTGTTTGTTTGTTTGTTTTTAAAGAATTATATGCCACAGAAATTAAACAAAACGCTAACTATTTTTGTTATAACATCTTTAAGATGTTTACCGTTGGTTTTAACTGCTCTAGAGCGACAAAAGACTAACCGTCATCGTTCCCGCCCAAAAAATATTATTGTGACTGGTCCACAAAACCAGTCACAAGGGTCAAATTTTTTAAATCGAGATGTATACATCATCTGAACGCTGAATACATGAGCTTTTCAGTGATGTGTGGTTTGTATAGGACAATATTTGGCAGAGATACAACTATTTGAAAATCTGTAATCTGAGGGAGGGAAAAAAAATTCAAAATATTGAGAAAATCGCCTAAATTGTCCAAATTAAGTTCTTAGCAACGCATATTACTAATCAAAAATGAAGTTTTGATACATTTACGAAAGGTAATTTACAAAGTATTTTCATGGAACATGATCTTTACTTAATATCCTAATGATTTTTGGCATAAAAGAAAAATCGATCACTTTGATCCATACAATATATTGTTGGCTATTGCTACAAATATACCTGTGCTACTTACAGTATGATTGGTTTTGTGGTCCAGGGTCACGCTTTACGTTTAAAACATCAACCCTTTGAAAGTCTTTCAATCATAAACTTAATATTGTGCGTAAATATATCTACATTTGTAACCCTGTGGCAACTTACCATCCCAGGAGAAGTTTTCATCCCAGACTGACCACATTTGCACGATGAAGAACGGAGCCCAGCACACGATGTACGCCAAAACAATCACGAAAGTCATCTTCACTGTTCTTAGTTTGGCTCTTGAGATGACGGTGACACTACTAACAGACGCCTTTCCAATCATCCCGTTCTTAGAGCTGTGCGGGGTGCCTTTCTTGGTCTTGCACTTGAAGTTCTTCCAGATACTGTGGCATATGAACCCATAGCAGATCATGAGGATAATGACAGGGATGAGGAAGATGCCCACGGTGATCCAGGTGATGTAGGCACGGATGCCCCATGGCTCGATAAAGTGGCCCCAGCAGTCATACACGTCTGAGCCGTTCTGGATCTCGCTCAGAGAGAAGATGAAGTATTGAGGGGTGCTGAGCAACAGGCTGCAGAGCCAAGTGGACCCGATCATGATGTAGGCGCGCTTCGTAGGCTGCTGGAGGGTCTTGAGAGGGTGGCATATGGCGATGTAGCGGTCCAGTGTCATCATCACCATCATATAGGTGGACGCGAACATCCCTAGGACTTGGAGATGCTTGACAATCCTGCAAAGGAAGTCCGGACCGTAAAACCTGAAGGTGATCTCCCAGCAGAGCTGCGGAAGAACCTGAAAGAAAGCCACCACCAGGTCTGCAAGGCTCAAGTGCTTGATGAACAGGTGCATGCGGGAGCTCTTCTTCTTGGTGTTGTGCATGGCCAGCAACACGCAGAGGTTTCCGACCACCGCCACGAGGAAGGTGACGCTTAAAACCGTGATTTCCATTTTGGCCACATCTTCGTTTCTGCCGAACGGGTCGGTGTCGTTGCTCACCGTGGTTTGGTTCGACGCGTTCCCCATGGTTGGGTTTGGAAACGAGTTGTGATTCTCATGCGTAAAATCGAGTGCGCTCTCTCAGGTATGTGGAGAGGTGCGCGCTAGCCAGAGCTTCATTGCGCACGGATACTAGTGCGTAAAAGGCAGCAGATGGGAATCCCCCACAGAGTCTTCAAGTGAGCACACTTGGAATGGAGAGGACTGATGCATTTAAGTCTTAGAGACGCGGATCATATTCTGGTGCGCCTCAGCTGTGGTGATCTGACGCGCAAAGGTAAGGAATATTGCCTGACAAGTGTTGCATTCCTTAAATCCAGCCCCCACTGAAGAGGGTGGCAAGCTCAAGAGCCGCCCTCTCCCTCCTCGACAGCACGCCCCTAACCAACATTGAGAACAACCTTGGTACAAGTCAATCTAAGTACGCGCGTTTCGCGCCCTCAGTGGAAACGACCGGGTGCGTTCTAGTCTATTTCATGCAGTACAGATTTAATCAAAGTAGCTTCACAGCAATTAACAAGAACATAACAGTATTAATGTTACAAAGGTCTTCAATTATGAAAAGCTCTAAAAAGACAATATTATCATTTTTCAGTTTTATTTAGTTTATTCAGTCTTTTTATTCTGCAGTTTAGGGGTATAAAACTGTAAATGGTTTTCACATTTGGCAAATATAGCCTTGTTTTTCTCATTTATAGGCAATCACGATTGTCCTTAATGACAAACATTTAATAAATTCTCTAATTCGATCCTGTCATGTTCCAAATACAAATGCCATCCTTATTTTTCCCATAAGCGTGGCTCTAGCTACTTTTAGCTTCAAAACAGCTGGTTTTGCTGATTGATATTGCAAATTGGTGTGTCTTACCATATTATTTTAATGTATTGTCTTAATTATGAACACACTGGTTTGTAGTGCAAACAGTTTTAATGTTCATTGCACGTTGTTACTCTTCTCGTTATTTCCCTATAACGGATAATGAACCGGAAGTGTTGCCCACAGGCCAATTTGTAGTCATATTTATACTAAGGCCAGTGTGCAGACATGTTTATGAGAAAGAAAGAGACGTTTGGATCCAATAGTCTTACTGGCATTACTCGCATATTGTGTTTATTTTTCCTTTTTTTCTTGTCCTAATTGTAGAAGTACAACCAATGTGCAGTATGCATACTGCACAGTACATACTGTAAAATTTATTTAAAGTACTATATGCTTGTCATTTTGGCATATATAGTTTGAGTTTGTTGCAATATAGATTTATAATTAAAATCACCCTAAAACACTCAACCTAGTTTTGTAATTCAACTTATTCAGTTGTCGCTGACATTTGGGGTCACAGCTGAGCATTATATCTTGCCTATGCATGTGTGTGTGTGTATGTGAGAGAGAGTAAGAGAGCGAGAGAAGAAAGAAATAAACAGCAAAGTGGGGTGAGTATAAAGGGTTTGCACTTACGTCACGATTTGTTCATTTACCCAACAACAGCATGGATTGCTTGGTTAATGTACTACTAAATACATTGTTCTGCTAATTTATGCTGTCTAAACCATGGGAAAAAAATGTGTGGAAGCTGCTAAATCATATAGAGAAGGACTTAGTAAGCAGGAAAGGACGCAATTTTGACAAACTAAAGTTAAATACATATGAGGAGTATTAATTAAGATGATATACTAATATTTAGCCTACCTGACTGGAAATGATAAAAACAAACTCAAATGTTTGAAGATTCTTTCCCTGGAAATCCTGGTTCAGTTTGGTCAACCACAACTGCCTTTTGTTCCTCAGACAATGTTTGGCAGCCTGTAGTACTCCAAATGTTTTTCCCGGTACAACTGATTACAACAGCCCCAAACATGACAATAATTGACCATTTTCAGCAGCAATAATCAGCAAAATATGCAAGTTTGTTTGGTTCAGTGTCATTGTTCATCTTCAGTGCTGCCATTGATGGCACGTTGTGAAAACACTCTATACAAACTGTAAAATGCACTCTGATTTAGGTGTAAAATACTTACAGTATATGCCTAATTGCACTTTTTTAATGCTATCAAATTTAACAATATGTTCTAATCCATGTTTTTTCAGCTTCAAGGTTTTCAGCCGTGATGAAGCAATCACTGGTTTTCATGAGTCGGATGTGGTCAGTTAGAGCAAAGGTTTGTACACAATGCTTAAATCTCACTTGTCATATTTAAACACTTATGGAAACTAAGTCTCATTACGATGAGAGTGCAGATAATGAGGAACAGGTGCCTCATTACCCATGATTCACACCGCTACTTTTTCGCTTATGGAGGTCGTCTGCTTGAAGCACAAATGAGTTGAGCGAGGCTCTGATGTCGAATTTACATTTGTGAAATGAATTAGCACATGGCTTGTTTGATTGAATTTAAAAACATCTGTGGCTTTTAGTGTATGTGTACTTATTAGCAGATACATTAAAAAATTGTGTAGGATTTAACTGAAACAGTTTTTACTCAGAAATTGCTAGTAAATTCCACAAGTATTACTAAGAAACAGAATGTGAAACATTGAATTAGACCAGTATTTTCTTTAATAAAGTGCTACGATAGTCTTTGTTTTATTTACAATTTTGGGAACATTTGTCAAGCCATTTCATGGGTTATTTTTATCATTGCTAAATGGATTTAAAAAACATTCTGAAATACTTCTTGTCCCCCTTTTTTCCCCAGAACACTGTTGTGGAGGTGGTGAAGAAATAGGCCACAGTCGAAAGCAATGCTAAATTACCCCAGAGTGGTTTTTACTCTGAACATTTGTAAAGAGGTGGATGGACTGAAAGGTTTCTGCTGTTTAATCGCCTGGGGTAAGTGTCTCGAGCACTTGAAAAAGTATGGCGGGAATACAAAGTGTGACGCTTAGAAGACAATTTTCATCTAGGACAGGGATTGCAGTCGTGTGGGAGTGAATGCTTGTCTGTCTCGGATGCTGATGCTCTTTTGGCCCCTCTCTCTGATGAGCCTTCATTATGGTCGGAGGTAATCAATAATGCTGCATGACGCATTCATTGACTGCAATCACCATCGGTGTGCGCTGAGGGTTCACTCTTAGAGAAGGTACATTTACATATACATTTCTTCATTTGGCAGATGCTTTTAGTCAAAGAATCCCACAAATGAGGAATATAACAGAGCACATCACGCTAAGGTGGAAATAACATGAGATGTGCTGTAATAGAAAGTTCAAAGACTGTTCAGAGGAGTATAGGGTAGAATAAAAATGAAAGTAAAAATATACAGAATTATTATACAAAAATGTGTTTGGACACTTGAGTCACGCCACTTTAATAGAAAGTTTAAGATTGTTCAGAGGAATACATAGAAGACTAGAATAGAAGTAGTATAATGTATGTGAATAATATAGTGTCCAAACACAAATAGTGTATGGACACTTTTGGACATTTGAGTCACACATTAAAAATGTCTAATTTTCAGTGAATTAGAGACAAAATGTCATATTTTAGAATCATATTTAATTGTGGCTCAAGTATCCAAATACTTTTTGGGACCACTATATTTATATTTAAGTCATGCAAAAGTTTACATACACTTGCAGTGTCTGCAAAATGTTAACTATTTTATTAAAATAAGAGGGATCATACAAAATGCATGCTATTTTTTTATTTAGTACTGACCTGAATAAGATATTTTACATAGAAGATGTATACATATAGTCCACAAAAGAAAATAATAGTTGAATTAAAAAAAAACGAGCCCATTCAAAAGTTTACATATGCTTGATTTTTAATACTGTGTTGTTACCTGAATTATCCACAGCTCTTTTTTTGTGATAGTTGTTCATGAGTGCCTTGTTTGTCCTGAACAGTTAAACTGCTCGCTGTTCTTCAGAAAAATCCTTCAGGTCCCACAAATTCTTTGGTTTTTCAGCATCATTTGTGTATTTGAACCTTTTCCAACAATGACTGTTTGTTTTTGAGGTCCATCTTTTCACACTAAGGACAACTGAGGGACTCATACACAACTATTACAAAAGTTCAGTCGGTCACTGATGCTCCAGAAGGAAACATTAAAAGTCTGAGGGTGAAAACTTTTTTACTTTGAAGATCAGGGTAAAGTGAACTTATTTTTGGTACTGGGAAACATGCTTCCGAAGGGCAGTAGGTCTACTAAATGGAAAAAATATATATATTAATGCAATATAAGAAAAATGTACGCATCTTCATTCTGTTCAAAAGTTTTCACCCCCGGCTCTTAATGCATAATTTTTCCTTCTGGAGCATCAGTGACCGATTGAACTTTTGTAATAGTTGAGTATGAGTCCCTCAGTTGTCCTCATTGTAAAAAGATGGATCCCAAACTCATACAGTCATTGTTGGAAAGAGTGCAAATATGCAAAAGATGCTGGTAAACCAAAGAATTTGTGGGACCTGAAGGATTTTTCTGAAAAACAGCGGGCAGTTCAGGACAAACAAGGGACTCATAACCAACTATCACAAAAAAAACATTAAAAAAACAACTCTCTCCATCCAAAAATGTGTACTGTTTATTTCACGGATTAAATTGCTAATGCACTTTAAATGTTATTTCCCAAAGATTTAATTCCACGAAACTAAAATTTTAGCAAAGTTTATAAGTTGTGTAAAGCCAGTCAATCAGATTGGAGTGGGGGATTTCAGCCAGTTCGTGCCATTTTTGTGCATTAGGGGGTCGTTGAATCAACTTTGAGCAGTCCATGCATGTTTTCAGAGGCTGAGGTTATTTCTATTGTAATGTTAGTAATGTCACTGATGGGTTTGGACTGCATAGGTCATTAAATCTGAAACAAACTGTTCTATGGTTTTGTGCAGAAACTGCGTTAGTCATTTTAACAGTGTTTTCACTGGGTAGGACATTCAGATGTAAGTTTATAGTCGTTCGGGGATTAATTATTAGCAGATGAAGTGTTGGACGGGGAGGATGTGGGCAGCACTGCAGCATGAACCAACAGATAAAACGAGAATTTGTCTCCTTATTAGAGAACATGAGGGCAATCTTCAGGCCAGAACAGATCTAGAGATCACAAGTCCCACATCTCTGTCTGTATCTTCCAGCCCACATATCTTTTAACCTCGTTACCGCGGCTTAACTTGCGTCTTTCCACAAAACAGCAGCTGTGAAGTCGACACAAGCCCATTCGCTGTTTATTGTATCGAAACCATGTCTTGAGGTGTGTGAGTAAATAAGAGAGAATTTTAATTTCCGTTGCAGTCACAGTGTTTTAATGTCCAATTTATATGCATAAGGCTACAAGCTTAGAAATTAAGCTGGTCGGTTAAAATATGTGGTTAATGCTATAGTTTGTGTATTTTAACAGTGACAGCTGTGATGCATTTGTTTGGGTACATGAGCCTACAAAGATTAATGATCACAAAATATTAATCATTCATCTAGGGAAAATGGCTTTTTTCCTCGAAATTACATTTTGTGGTGCATTCTGTGTGTTTGAGTGTGAGCATGTGTGTATGCAAGCCTTTTAGGAAAGCAAACATGCACTTTAAAGTATAAACATATGTAAATGTATGCTAAATGTATGTGTTCTTTTATGTTAGTTTGATTGAAACTGCCGTTTATGAACTATAGAAAAATTGTAACTCATGGTTGCATAACGTGTGCTTCAAACACACAAATAACCAAACTGTTATTTCAGTGTATTTATTACTATTTTGAATAAGGTTTTATTTGTATTTCAGTTTTCATTTACATTTTAGTTAAGTTTAGACAGTAATATTGTGAAATGTTATTACAATATAAAATAATAGTTTTTATTTTAATATACTTTAAAATATAATTTATTCCTGTGATGCAAAGATGAATTTTCATCAGCCATTGCTCCAGTCTTAAATGTCACATGATCCTTCAGAAATCATTCTAATATGCTGATTTATTATTAGAATTATGTATGTTGGCTGTCAAATATTTAGCTGGAACTTGTAATACTTTTTTTTAGGATTCTTTGATGAATAAAAAGTTAACAAGAACAGCATTTATTCAAAATATAAATTTTTATTCATCAAAGAATCCTGAAAAAAGTATCACAGGGTCCAAAAATATTAAACAGCACGGCTGTTTCCAACATTGATAATAAATCAGCATATTAGAATGATTTCTGAAGGATCATGTGACACTGAAGGCTGGGGTAATGATGATGAAAATTCAGCTTTGCATCACAGGAATAAATTCTATTTTAAAGTATATTAAAATAGAAAACCATTATTTTAAATAGCAAAAATATTTCACAATATTACAGATTTTTCTGTATTTTAATCAAATAAATGCAGCCTTGATGAGCATAACAAAGGTCTTTAAAAAAAATTATAAATCTTTCTGATCCCAAACTTTTGAACGGCAGTGTATTTCTGTTTAGCCTTTTTAACAACAAAATTTCACTGTTTAGCTATATTTTTATTTCAGTTTTCAGTTTTAATACTTTTGCAATATCGCCTTACTTCGATTATGTTTTTCAGAAAATGTTTAGATTTTTTTTTAATCTCAGCCTTATTTTAATTAACAAAACGAATAACGAATGTTCTCATCTCATTACTCTAGCAACCACATAGCAACAGGCAAGCACCAATCACATTTCTTTCAGTAAATGTAAAAGTCAAGCCTTACAGGAATATAAATAGAAATTGTAATTTTATGGGAACATGAATACAAGCCCCTTAATCAGCTGGAAAATTTAGTCATGACCACTAATGACCACATGACAGCATGCAGGTCTGTTGTATACTGTACGAAAACAGTTTCTGCACAAGCTGGCGTACAGAAAAAGCCTTTGTGCTCTGCTGAAAATCATAGTTTGCTAACTAAAATTTGTGGATGTAAATGGAGTATAAACATTAAATATTCTGTTTTGTCTTATCCTTTCTCTCTCTCGCGTTCGCTCTCCATCATTCATTTATTGAAGAAGGTAAGACGGAGAGGGCTCATAGAGTGATTGATTCTGGAGCCAAAGAGCCACTTTTGAAGGATGTCTCTGGTGTTTTCCCCTGTGGGTCATGATTGCTTTGAAACAGACAGATGTAAGGACAGATTTCAGTATCGCATTCAATATTCAGCATCACACATTTCATTAAAGCTCAGGATATTTGAAGATTGACATATCTACCTCATTAAGAAGGAGAATGTGAAGACAAGTTAGATAAAATAGTAACTTGTGAGAATGTTTGGTAAAACGCCCATTAATCTAAAAAACATAAATATCAAATACGAAAATTAGAAATGTTGCTTTGGCAGCTAACTAAAATAAGTATAAGCTGACCTGTTAAAATACTGTTTTTTAAAGTTATTTTGAGCAATGTTTAGTTGTCAAACTTCCAAAACAACAATAAACCACCATACACTCTTAAAAATAAATATTCTTTTTGACATCAGTGGTTCTATGAAGAACCTTGAACATCGATGGAACTTTCAAATGCAGAAAAGTTTCTTTATAGTTGAAAAAGGTTCTTCAAAATTGTTCTTTTAGGAACTGTTCACTGAAAGGCTCTTTGGGGAACCAAAAATGGTTCTTCTAAGGCATCACTGCAAAAACACACTTCTGGAACCTTTATTTTTAAGAGTGTAAATGAATCATGAGTCTGATTTATGAGCTGTAATTCAATTCTTCTGAAGCCAAATGAAACCTCAAAACATGCGTTTCAGTTATTCATTGAATATCTTATTCGCATGCATTATAATCTACCATAATGCATAATGTTCTAATATGCACGTATTAATGAGATTTGAAACTGAGTAAACAGCTTACATTTCGAGCTGTTCCACAATGCTGTCATATGGTTTTGGAAAGCTCTATGGCACAAATACCCCTAAACTTTATTCTTATTTGTGCTCTAAACTAGTATTATTAATTGCATTAGATTTTTTTAGTTGTCTACGTGCACCATTTTCTAAATGAGCATAATTGGCTGGTATCCTTTACTTTTAAATCCATCTTGATGAACCTTGTTATTCTTCACTTGATTGCTCTTGCATCGTCCTGTTTGGTCACGTCTCATCTCGTTCCAAATGTTTCTGTATCATGACATGTTAATTCCCAGTGAGTTGTGCAAGCTACGTTGGTATATATGCATTTTTCTCTGTCAGGTCAGTCTGTTTTGTGTCATTCTGGCCTGAGAGATCATCATCTTTTGATGGATGAACTGATGGTCAGAGTCCACATAATCATCTATCAAATACTCCTTCAAAACATTTTTGACCTCCAGTTCTTACCTAGCCATAGACAACTGAACGCTTGAGAGAGAAAATGATGTTGTTTTCATCATTAAAGTCTCGCTCTAGCAGCAATGATATGAAGAAAGTATTGTTTCTTTAGTCTGTCAGTTTGCTTTTCGGTTTTATTATCGCACTTTTATAACCGAGGCTTTGCACAGTCTGCCATAAAGTGGTTTCACCTGTTATTCACAAACATTGCAAAATGCTTGAGCATGTGTCTTGTTTTTCATGTTTTTGAGGCTTAATGTGGTTGTGCTTCTCCGGAAGTAGGCAAGCAAGTGTAGCTGATAAGCCTGCAGTCACAGGAGAATCGATTAGCATAGCAAATAAGCGGTTTGTGAAGAATTCTGATGCACTTTGAAACAAACAAGACTCTAAAAAAAGTATTTGACTTTTATAGAGTTTTATAGGTTACAGAGTGACTAAATGAACAAAAGGATGTATTGTAGTTGGTGTAGATGCCATTTCAATGCTAATCTAAACAAGGCTGTGAGGGATATAGCTATCATGATTTAACCATTGCAAGTTCAGACTGAAGACTTATCTGTTTTAGTCTTTTTTTCGGTTCATGTCAAAAGAAAATGTCCACTCAAAAGTTTTAGATTCAGCGTCTCAACAGAGACCACCTCCATCATCTTTTCTATCCTGTTTCAATTATTTTTCCTTCCATTCTACCCTTCTTTTGTCTGTAAAGCGCACTTTTATGAGACATTTCTCTGACAAGAGTGTTGGAGACTGACAGGATTGTTGAACCTGGAAACAGTGGGTTCACTGTGATTCAGAACTGTTGAGTGTAATTCACCGGGGAACTAAGAGGAAAAGGCCAATAAAGAGACACTAATTTTCATAGTAACACACTCGTTCTCTGGTTTTCCTCGAATTGTTGTCTTTGAGCTTTACTTATCAGCAGTGCTTGGCTGAGTGACAGAAAGACATTTAGCAAAAAACTTCACCAGAGGTGCTTTGTGAGTCTCATTTCGCTTGTGAGTAAGAATCTAAAGGTATAGTTCTCTAAAAAATGGCAATTACAGTATGACTTTCTTTCTTCTGTAGAACAGAATAGAAGTTTTCAGGAGCATACTTCTGTTTTTTATAAGTACAGGTCAAGTTTGAAGTTTTGAGAGACTTTTCAGTCTGTTTTCATCAGACACTTTAATGGTGGCCAATGGGTTGAAGGTCCAAATGCAGTTTCAATGCAGCTTCAAAGGGCTCTACACGATCCTAGCCAGTGGATTAAGGGGCTTATCTAGCGAAACGATTGGTCATTTTCTAAGAAAAATACAAATTTATATACGTTTTAACCACAAATGCTCATCTTGCACTAGCTCGAACTCATGCATTACGTAATCATGCATGTCTGACGTACAAAGCGAATGTGCAAAAAAAGGTAAAACAACGATGATGGATGATTTTGAAGTTCACTCCTGTAAATTCATAGCAATGCCATAGAAGAACCATTTTTGGTACCACAAAGAACCATTCAGTCAAAGTTTCTTTAAAGAACCATCTCTTTTTTATAATCTGAAGAACCGTCTTTCGCCACAAAGGTCCTTTTGTGAAACAAAAAGGTTCTTCAGATGTTAAAGGTTCTTTATGGAACCATTTAGACAAAAAAGGTTCTTCTGTGGCATCATGAAGCACCTTTATTTTTAAGAGTGTTGGAGGAGAAAAGAGCCCTTTTTGAAGGTGCATTGAAACTGTAATTTGGACTTTCAACTTGTTGGCCACCATTGAAGTCCATTATATGGAGAATTATATTTTCATTCTGGAAGTGAACAAAAATGTACAGATAATTTACTCATCCCTTTGTCATCCAAGATGTTTGTGTCTTTCTTTCTTCAGTCGTAAAGACATTATGTTTCTTGAGGAAAACATTTCAGGAATTATCTCTATATAGTGGACTTCAATGGTGCCCCCAAATTTGAATTTCCAAAATGCAGTTTAAATGCAGCTTCAAATGGCTCTAAAGGATCCCAGCCAAGGAAGAAGGATTTATCTAGCGAAACAATTGATCATTTTCAAAACAAATTGACAATTTATGTACTTTTTTAACCTCAAATGCTTGTCTTGTCTCGTCTCTGTGATGCATAGTCTGTGTAATCCGGGTCAAAACAGTTAGGGTATGTCAAAAAACTCCAATCTCGTTTTCTTCAACTTTAAAATCATTCGCTGTTTTACCTTTTTTGTAAAGGTGTTTGATTTTCTTTGTATGTTCACTTTGTAAACACTGGGTCGGTACTTCTGCTGCGATGTAGGATGATTTTAAAGTTGGGGAAAAAAATGAGATGGGAGTTTTTCGACATACCCTAACTGTATTGACACAGACTTAGACAAGATGAGCAATTAAGGTTAAAAGGTATTGTTGATTTGTTTTGAAAATGAACGATCGTTTCGCTAGATAAGACCCTTCTTCCTCGGCTGGGATCGTTTAGAGCCATTTGAAGCTGCATTGAAACTGTATTTTAGAAGTTCAAACTTTGGGGCACCATTGAAGTCCACTATATGGAGATAATTCCTGAAATGTTTCGCTAAAGAAAAATAATTTCTTATCGTAAATTATCTGTAAATTTTTGTTCTGGAAATGAACTTCTCTAACTGACTGATTTTTGTGTAATGACTTGCTGACATATTTATATGCGAGTACTGAAGTTCTGAACATTCCTGCTATAATCTTTAGTATTTTGTATTGGATTGTCCATTTAGATTGTCCATTTATAAATGAAAGCCAGCACACCCGTATAATTACACCCAAACCCTTTACACTCACTGCACATTTCACAACCTCTCACTTATTCTCTTCATCTTGCTGAGCTGAAGCATGCGTAAGTGCAGTGTGTGTTTCAGATTAAGTCTGTTTATACTGCCTGTTCAAATGAATGAATTAATCTGTTTAGAGAATCACAGCAAGGCTCAGGGCTTTCATTTTAACAACACAGATTATTTATTACCATTTTTTTTTTATTGCAGAATGCTTTGTGCAAGTCAGTGTTTAATGGAATGAAAAAGGCTCATTGTATAATGCATATGTAATCTTGTTGCCAATTTCCTTGTTCTCTCTCTTTCTCCTTGCCTTTCTCTCTCCCTATTGCTTTTATTCTCAAATTATCCAATCTTGTTCGAAATTGAAGGTTTGAGGCTGGCACTGTTCCGGAATCAAAAACGTCTCTCTGTTTGAGTGTTGAGGAGGTACGTGTGATGACTAAGGCTTTTTTTCCCCTCAGACTTCTCCTTTTTTTATAAATGTTGTACATAAAAAAACTTTTCTTTTGAGAAGTATTATATCACTGTAAAAATTAAAAAACACAATTTGTTGAGTCAGCTCAAAATAATTTGTTACCCTGCTGCCTTAAAATTTTAAGTTCAGTCAACTAAAATAAGTTTAGTCAACTTGAAATGTTAAGTTGTATTAAGTGACAACTTAGATATTTGTGTTTGTTAAACTTAAAAGCTGGGTACGTAACCCAGCTGCCTTAAAATTGAAGTTGAATCAACTCAAATATCTAAGTTGTCACTTAGTATAACTTAACATTTCAAGTTGAATAAACTTTTTTTGAGTTGACTGAACTTAAAATTTTAAGGCAGCCGGGAATTATTTTAAGTTATTTTAATTATTAACAAATTATTTTAAGTTGACTCAACAAATTGTTTTTTACAGTGTGGGTCATTCTATAATCGTGGGTACATCTCATGTCCGTGAAGTATATTTTTAAAATATTTTTTTTATCAGTATAAAGCCCCAATGCTTAATTTTGTACTACACAATTATATTGTTCCCAATCACACTACCATATGTTGAAAAAGCCATATCTTTTGTTCAAAAATGTTCATATGTTCATATCACATACAACCCTGGTATTCAGCTGTCCAATGTTGTGAAGTTGCTCATTCTACTCTGCATTTGAGCATGAAAATTACCTCAAATATAAATTAATTTCATAGTTTTGCCTTTAGTTAAATTAGGTTATCAATACATTCGGTTGTGTGCTTCAAAAATAATAAGTGTTTATTGTGATATAACTTGTTGTATTTGTGTCTGAAAAACCATTAACCCCCCCTCATAAAGGAATGGTTTGTTCCATTCTCGCATAATTTGCACAGTTATGTTCTCTCTCTTTCCCCTAATATTGGTTAAATTAGCAAACCTGTGTCAAGAATGGATTAATTGACTGTCAACAGTGTTACACAAGTATTATTGCTGCAAATTTTAACTAGAGAGTTTAACCTAAACTTATGTTTTGTTTATGAAAATATATTTCTAAACATATGCTCAGTAGTTCTAGGCTTCCATGTTAAGTATAGGCCCAAAACATAAAAAATGTCAACTAAGTTACCTGTCAACTGTGTTACCCAGAAAAGTAACATGATGGACCTTAGCAAAAATAGATGTTTGGGTATTTGGGAAAAAGGAAAATTTTTCTTCACATTGTCAAATTCTAAATGTACCCCTAATTATAGAACGACACATATAGTAGTATATGAAAGATAAAACTATTCATTTTTGCCTTGACTGTATTAAATGAAACTGTTGATTAATATTCAGTTCATACAGCTCAGTATTTGTTTATTTATTTACACTGGCAGAACATTTTGAACATCTCACATATTTTGGTAACAGGTTTGTTTCAAAACAAATATGAAATATATAAAAAGCAAACTGTCTGTAATATTTAGACATCCCCTTTCATATCCAATTTTGTTTCCTAATCATGGAAAGGGTCTTTTCATATCAAGTAGCGCACTTCATCACGAGTAGCACGTGCTGTGATCATATTTCATAAACACACTTATCTCTGGCAGTTTTTACCAGTGTTGTTTGAGGACAGTGTTTATTGCTCTAATAAATCTGTTAGAGGTTTTGGCTATGCCGTGTGATCAGATTCTTTGAATCTCATGTGGGGGTTTTGTGTGTGGAAGCTCTTCAATATAATAATGATAAATGATCTGCAGCTCTTAAATATTCTCATAATGGACTTGCTGTTTTGAATTCAAATCCTACAATAGCAGTTTCTCCCACAGGTATACTTTTACAGCACATCAGGAGTTACTTACTATTAATTGATTCAATCAGTTAGGAAGAACTAAAACAGATCTTATTTGTTAGGAAATAGAACTGGTGAAATAGTATTATTCAGTCACTAATTCCACCTCAACGTACTTTTAAGGTTTCAATGTATGTGTGTGTGTGTGTGTGTGAGAGAGAGAGTCTTCCTCATTGTGAGTGAATCTCTCCCCATTAAGAGCATTGTTCATGCTCAGTCTGAATCCAAATTAAGATCTCCTCAGGGGAGAATATGGTTTACTATAAATAATTAGTATTTGGAGGAAATGAGGCTTTCTAACTGAGCTAACTGTGAGTACTTGAAGTGTTTACTCACACCCACACTGTACTTAGAAATACAGATATAAATGTAAATTCAAATGCAAGGAAAGCTGCTGCTGGATTTTACTATGCTAGAATAAAAATATACAAATAACATTCTAATATAATATATTATAATTAGTGCTGTCAAATCAATTAATTGCGATTAATCGTATTCAAAATAAAAGTTTGTTTACATAATACATGTGTGTAAATATAAATAAATATATAAATACTCATACAAACATAATAATATTTAAATAAAAATATAATGTAAAAACAATTATAAATATAAAATATTTAATACAAATATTTACATGTGTATATATTTATAGTTATAAATGATTTATATAATACATACATTAAAATATATTACATATATTTCTAAATATATATATGTATGGATATGAATTTACACAGCACACAAACACATTTTATAAACACAAACTTTTATTTTGGATGTGATTAATCATGATTAATTAATTTGACAGCACTAATTATAATATAATATCAGAAAAAAGATACAAAAGTTGCCACTGGGGCAGCACACTTTCAAAAGGTATTGATATGTACCATTTAGGTACATTTTATGCTTTAATAAGGTCAATATGCATCCTTTAGGTGTAAAAAAGGTACAAAAGTGTACCTTTTGAAAAGGTACTGCCCCAGTTACTGTCAGTATTATGGACTGTTTTGTGTTGTTGTGATTCCCACGTATTCCATGTCCTCATTTACCCTCATGCCTTCCCACGCCCTTATTTGGTTTTCCTTTTCCTGTCTCATTAAGTTCCGTATGTTTCACCTGTGTTCCCCTTGTTATCCCATTTAGTTCAGAGCACTTAAGCCCTGTGTTTTCCTAAGTCTAGCATTGAGTGTTATACGTCTTATGCTGTGAGTGTGTTATAAAGCAAAACTGTCTTTTAATAATCCAAGATACACGTGGTAGAGTGTAGAGTGTAGAAATGTAGTCCATTCAAAAGGCTGTACTGTTAACTTTTGTGTTGATTTTTTCCCCCCTAACAACACATTGCAAAAATGGTTTTTCAAAACATTTTCTGCAGACAAAACAAAACAAAAAATTGCATGCTTGCCAACTGTTGAAGTATTTCTTGTATGCTGCTCTGAATATGACTCTATATTACATGCTCCAAAATGTTACATCTAAAATACTAAGACATACTCAATTTATGCATTTGTAACTTTAATATTTAATCAATCTAGCGTTCATCTTTGGCTCTGATGATGTACGTAGCTGTGTTTTGTAAGACGGGTCAATCTAGATGATCGTGTACTCTTACCTCATAGCTTATTTTTGCTCTACTTTACAAGGCCATAGGAAACACTTGAGAATATATATGGCATGTAGTGTTGAAAAATTCATACTGCGGTTGAAGGATTTTGCTTGCGTTTTGGAAATACTACGATAGGTGCTTTTTACAATGTCTGTCATTTTGAATCTAAAAAAGGCTGGTTTCCTCTTCGAGAGAGCACTTGATACCTTTTGTGCATTCACACCATTATGTTGCTATATAAAAACACGAAACACGTGTGTTTTGTATTTTCTCAGAGTGCACTTTAATAGCATGGTCAACTCTAAACACTGTAACCCTCTCAATCCAACGTGACCGCCATACATTTATCAGCGTGTGTAGCTGTCAAATTCACGTGTCAGAAAAATGTGCTTGTCTGTTATGTGTAAAAAATGTATTTCTACCTTTCAGCCTCGAAACCTGTAGATCTCAGTGGAGCTGTTGGTTTGCCCTGCCAAATAACACAGTTTATATTTGATGCTGAATACTGGATAATCCATGCAGTGAATGTTCAGATGTATCATAATATGTGTGTTGGCATCCTTACTTATAGAAATGAGAGGGAAACCAAGTATTGAGATTAAAAGTAGGGCATTATTCTGGACAGACTCAACATGACAAATGAGGAGATTTGGAAATGTTCTTTTTAATTTCTTATAAAATCAGAATTCCAGTGCTTAACAAGAAGCAAATGGTATTTTTAAATAGAGACAAAGTTGTTGTTGTTGTGGAGGCCCTGTTTATGAATATAGACGCTGGCAGAGATGCTACAATGATCACTCGCTTGCCCTCCCAGGACTCTTGTTATTCTGTTATATAGCCAATAATTACTTACCCAATAATTAGACCCCTGCAGATGACTCACAGTCTTGTAGCAATGCAGAACATTATAGCAGAGAAAATAATGAAATACTGCTTTTGAATCTATGCCACAGATGAAGAGAGAACAGATAGTTCACCCTAAAATTTAAATAATGCAATTATTTATTCACCCTCACATCCAGTTAATGAATAACGACTTCAAGAGAACTACATTTATTTTAAATAGAAATCTTTTGGAATGTTCTGAATGTCTGTACACTCACTTTTAATCAATTTAATGCATCATTGCTGAATAAAATTGTCTTTTTTTCTTTTTAAATATTATGTACCCCAAACTTTTGAATGAGTTATCAGAGTTTCCACAAAAATATCAAGCAGCTAAAACATTACCAAATAGGCATTACAGAAATAACTTACATTTTTAAAGTTTGTTAAAATAGAAAACATTTAGCTGTTTTTACAAATTGTTTTATTAAGAAATTGCAGCCTTGGAGAGCATAACAGGCTTCTTTTGACTAGTAGTGTATAACTATTGTGCTTTCTGTCTAGTTACTGTTAAGATTTTTTTTTCTCATGTTTTAGCAGCTTTTGTTTAAAACGATTCTGTGTTCCACAGAAAAAGAAAAAAAAGGTTTTTTGGTGATCTTAATCAAAGTTCTGAACTCTTGAGGCTAATAAGCCTGTTTTTTCACCCGGTGGGATGTA
This sequence comes from Labeo calbasu, assembly GCA_019740295.1. Lineage (NCBI taxonomy): Eukaryota > Metazoa > Chordata > Actinopteri > Cypriniformes > Cyprinidae > Labeo > Labeo calbasu. The sequence goes on from JAHKKF010536418.1 coordinate 40,196, forward strand.
TTATGAAAACTCTTTATCTTAAGATCATATATATATAAAGGGAAGAACTTGTTTCAAGCTTTGCTTAACTTCAGATGAGGGTTTTGATGGGATACTACAAAACATGCACCACTAATCTTTCAAACCCCAAGAAACACGATTCGAAATAGATTAAAAATTCAGTTTGTTCTTTGTAGAAAGAGTGGATGCTGGATGTTAAGGGAATTGTTCATTCAGTCATCATTAATTCTCCTTCATGCCAATCCAAAACTGTATGACGTTCTCTCTTACGTGAAAAAAACAAACAAACAAAAAAATAACAAAAGTAGATTTTTAGTAGATGCTTCTTGACTCTCCAACTTTCAATATGTGCATGTTTAAATGAGATTTCTTATTTATTGTACCTGACTCTCATCTTTAATGTTTTGGGGTAAAAGCACATCAGACTGCAACTTAAAAATAATTGTGGAATAGGGTATATGCATGTCTTTTTTCATAAATGTTGAAAATGCAGAACTGCTTTTCTCCAAAAGCCTGATAGCAAGCAAATAACAGGATTGTTTAAATACTCGATCTGTCTCTTTCAGTGCATCACAAAACTGTTGATATTTCTTCACTTTTTCAAAAAGTATTTCTTTTATAACAGTCCAGAAAAGAAAGTGCACATGGTGTTATAAGATTATATTTGGTAAGCTATGGTACAGCCATATATCATTATGTGCCGTTAACTGCAATTCTCAGAATTTACTTTATCAATTTAGCTCATGCCAAGCTTATTCACAAGATACTTGAAGCACTTGCTTTTCTCCATTTCCCCTGTCATTATAAAGCACTTTTACGATCAAAAATCCCTAATCCAAACCCATACATAAGCCTTTTGCAATGGCCAAAGTGACCTAAGCGTCTGAATAAGTGTGCAAATTACTGGAGGTTGACTTTGAAAGGATTTCTTTCAATCAAATACTGTATAATCGGCCGTATGCGTCGACTTGACAAATACGTTGCGTTCACAGCCTTTCATTGAGATGAATCATAGTCTGTCAGGCTTTGATTTAACCCCTCCTTTTATAAAAGCTGAAATTCAACACATTTTCTCTGTTTTATGTACTCTTTTATTCCACTAATTCACTCACTGATACTGAGTTCTGTTCAAAACCACTTAGTCCGCTATTTTGAAATCCATCAAAGCCTGAAACGAGATAAGAACAACAACAGAACTGATTTTTGACAAGGGAAAATCTGTGCAAAAGCTCTTCTCTGAACATAAAGCAGCCTACTATTTTTGGCGGTCAGAAATATAGACTTCAGGGTTTGCATGTAGGAAGCAAACAGAGCCACGTCAGTTGAAGTGACTTGTTTGTTGTTTATTTGGCCAGTCTGGCTATGGTGTTGTCATGGCAACAACAAAATCTCTGTGTGTACCTTAGATCAATCAGAAAGCAAATTCTAATTCTTTTATTTCTGGACTTTATTTTTTTGGCCTTGTTGCACGGTAACCAGAAAATTATGAGTCTAAACTTAATCAGTGTAAACGCGACTTAATTATGTATAAAGCATGTTTTAAATTTTCCCCATCTATAGCCATGTGTTTGTATGTGCATGGACAGTCTCTAAATCAGGGGTGCCCAACCCTGTTCCTGGAGATCGACTTTCCTGCAGAGTTTAGTTCCAAACCTAATCAAACACACCTGTCTGTAATTATCAAGTGCTCCTTCAGATCCTAATTAGCTGGTTTAGGTGTGTTTGGTCAGGGTTGGAGCTGAACTCTGCAGGAAAGTCGATCTCCAGGACCAGGGTTGAGCACCCCTGCTCTAAATTCTTTGTGTTGTTTCCTTTCAAGGCGACATCTCTAGGTTAAGCTGTTTATTAATAGCTAGTGAGTCACAAGGTGAGAAGATCACACAAATAGGCACACTTCTATTGATAACATAAAATCTGTTATTTATATTTGTGCATGATTGCTTGAGTTTTGTTTAGATCTAATATCCTATTTTTACATATATCAAAGCATTTGTACATAGCATTTCCCACTGTAAAAGGTCTTTATTTTTGGTCCATTTAATGAAACTAAATGAGGTCCAGTGTTGTTTTTTGGTGGTCAATATACAAATAAAAACAGCTGAAAAAAGCTTTTGTGTTTCTCAGAAAAAAGACAGTCATTAGGGTTTGCAACGACTTCAGGGTGAGTAAATGATGATCAAATTCATGTTTGGGTGCACTAACCCTTTAACATTAATTGCGATCGCCAGTGATTTTTTAAAATTATTAATTATGTTCACAATTTGAGCTGACATGAGTAATAAATTCAGATGCATAGCAAAGTAATTGGTCTAGAATTGGTTTCCACTTCATATACATGTGTTCCGTTTGGTTGTAATTGCGTTGTCTTGCATTGTTTTTGCTTTCAGACAAATTACTCATCTTCTGCTTA